>JADBJO010035979.1:0-11595 GCA_016801955.1 Conus betulinus | reverse complement strand
TGTCCTCGATGAAGGCTGCCGTCCACCGCAGCTCCTCCAGGGTGCCGTACAGCTTGGCTTCCACTGCTGTCGGTGTGGCCAGTACTCCTTCTGGATTGCCAAATTGTGTGTGCATGTGGTGGAGCAGGCGATTGTGTCCAGTCCTCAGCGGAAGATCTTGACCTGTTCCCGTCGTCCCAGCAAATGGTATTTGTCTTCTGGGTTGTGTTTTGGGTGCTGGAGGCGCCACTTTATTCCTTGCTGTACCTTGATGATTGTCTTGATTTCATCATATGACACCAGGTTGTTGGCCTGCTCCTTCAGTGCACCGTCTTTTGCCAGAATATCCGCTTTTTTTCGTTGCCTCTGATGCCACAGTGTGCTGGTACCCATTGTATCACCACTTTCTCCACTCTGGCACTCAGGGCAACAAGGGTGAAGTAAGATGGTTCTGTTCTTTGCAGCGGGAGTTCTTGAGGGCTTGGAGCACGGAGAGAGCGTCAGAGAACACCACCACCTGCCCTGTTCTTGTGGAGTTCTGCGAGACTGTTAGTGGCTGCCTCACAGAGAGCTTCTCGCTCAGCTCGAAAGTTGGTGGAGTATTTTCCTGTTGGGATTGCAATTTCTTCATCTCCGTCTTTGTATCAGAGGAAGATTCCAGCTCCACCATCCCTCGTCGCTTCTGTGGCGGAGCCATCTGTGAAGACATGGGTCCAGTCTTCCTGGGTGTACTGGTTGCAGATGTACTCCATGGCCTGGGCCTTCCTTTGGGTGTCTGACTGTGTTCCTCTCTTCTCCACTCCGGGAATACTCGTGACGACTGTTGGGAACACCTGCCTCTTCCAAGATGGGTGGGTGACATTTGCTGGGATAGGCTTTGCTTCGTGTTCCATCAAGACTGGGGTTTGTCTTTTCAAGGCGTCTTGACTGGTGGATGAAGTTGCCTCTTTTCAACCGGCTGTTGGTGGGTCTGCTCATTCTGTCGTTCACTGGATGGTTTTCAAGGCGTTTGAATTTTGCTGCCTGGATGAGGATCTTTGTGTCCCCTTCTGTCCTCCAATGACTGTAGCCCAGTGGTCTCCTCCATCTCCAGGATTGGGGTGGATCTCATGGCGCCAGTTATGACACGCTGAGCTTGGTTCTGTATCTTGTTGAGATGGTCGAGGATAGACTTTGCAGCTGATGCCCATGCTGACGTCCCGTTCTCAACTACAGATCGGACTCTCCCCGTACAGAGTCTCCTCAGGATACGTTCGTCAGCCCCCCAGTCCATTCCTGCAAGTTTCTTCATGATCGCCAGTCTCAACATGGCCCTGCTACAGCATCTGGTGATCTGCTGTTTCCAAGTGAGCCTGCGGTCAAAGGTCACTCCCAGGTAGGTAGGTGTGGGTTCCTCTGCAAGCCTTTGGTTGTTCAGTGTCAGCTTCGCCTCTTGCTTCTTGCTGGATAGGTTGAAGACTGTGTAGGTTGTTTTGCTTGAGTTTTCAGAGACAAGCCATTCCTTGGTCCAGTCGCTGATCTTGTTGAGCGCAGTCTGGAGGCGTACCTGTGCTGCAGTGGTGTACTCTTCAGAGCACCATAGTACCAGGTCATCTGCATAGATCGCTCCTCTGACCCCTCTTGGCAGTTCTCTGACGATGTCATCTATGAAGATGAGGAACAGTGTTGGCGAAAGGACTCCTCCTTGTGGTACTCCCTGTCTCAGCATCTTCTTCTTGCTCTTTTGGCACTGAATCTTTACTCAGGCTTTGGCTGTTGTGTAGGTACTGGCTGATCCAGGTGTACATCCTCCCAGACAGACACACCACATCGCCGTAGTTTAAGCCTGAGTCCGTCCTTCCAGACTTCCTTGAACACCTTCTCCATGTCAATCTAGACAGCAAGCGTGTTCTTCTTTTCTTGGAAAGCGTCCTCAATGCTTTGCGTGATGAATGTGATCTGGTCTTCTGTTGATCTGTGTTGGCGGAAGCCTGCCTGTTCAGGACTCAGCAGCTGATGCTCCTAAAGGTGCCAGACAAGCCTTGTGTTGACAAGTCTCTCAATCAGCTTTCCTAAGCAGCTTGTAAGGCATGGGTCTGTAGCTGTCAGCCTCGACTTGTCCTTTCCCTTTTTATGAATGGGGATCATGTCTGCTTCCCTCCAACACTGTGGTTCTGATCCTGTCTTCCAGCTGGAGTTAAAAATTGTTAGAAGAACTGCCTTGCTCTTCATTCCAAGATGCAGAATCATTTCATTTGTGATTCTGTCTGGTCCAGGTGACTTCTTCAGGTTGAGGCTTTGCAACGCTTCCTCCAGCTCTTTCTCTGTGAAAGCTGTGGTCATGACAGCGATGTGTGAGGACCCAGATCTAGAACTCACGGCCGGCGGCCGGCTGGATCTAAAAGAAGGAAAACGTTTATGGCACCACAAAGCAAGTCTTGGACAGGCATTCCCTAGAGCCAAAGGAGGAATGGACGCCTCAAACAGACCCAGACACGAAGCTTTCTTAATCGAAGACATAACATCCAGAAATCTCTCTTGCGAATCAAGCGTAGGACGACCAGCCAAAGCGATGAACAAGGGATTACTACTATTTATCATTATCAGGAAAGTGTTAAAGGGACATAACTTCAAACTATTGCAGCTCGTGGTGTCCAGTTACCTGGCAAAATTTCAAACGGAACGCAGAGACATCAACAATGAAACGTCCCCTGGAAGGACTTCTTAGTTTATTATTGACGTTTTGTCTCCCCTCATCTGTTAAGAATTCCTTCTGTACCAGTCAAACCGAGTGTTTTTTTTTTTGATTGGTTTGAGTCTTCTCTGTGACAACGTTTCAGATCAAAATGATACGTCTTCTGGAACCAGTGCCTATTTATTTTGGTATATTTCTTCTTGCTGTTGCCGGTGAATAAATGTGCCAGATCGAAGTACATGGATAAGCTGGAAAGTTCTTTTCGGGAGGGTGTAGAGGGGAAGAAACTGCGGGAGAGGGAAGGTTCCTGGTCTGTTTTGTATGCCTGCAGTGCTGTGATTCTGTGTGGACAGTTCTATGTTCACAGTTATGTATCTGTTTTGTATGCCTGCAGTGCTGTGATTCTGTGGACAGCTCTATGTTCACAGTTATGTATCTGTTTGTATGCCTGCAGTGCTGTGATTCTCTGGGTAGTTCTATGTTCACAGTTATGTATCTGTTTTGTATGCCTGCAGTGCTGTGATTCTGTGGACAGCTCTATGTTCACAGTTATGTATCTGTTTTGTATGCCTGCAGTGCTGTGATTCTGTGGACAGCTCTATGTTCACAGTTATGTATCTGTTTGTATGCCTGCAGTGCTGTGATTCTGTGGACAGCTCTATGTTCACAGTTATGTATCTGTTTGTATGCCTGCAGTGCTGTGATTCTGTGGACAGCTCTATGTTCACAGTTATGTATCTGTTTTGTATGCCTGCAGTGCTGTGATTCTGTGGACAGCTCTATGTTCACAGTTATGTATCTGTTTTGTATGCCTGCAGTGCTGTGATTCTGTGGACAGCTCTATGTTCACAGTTATGTATCTGTTTTGTATGCCTGCAGTGCTGTGATTCTGTGGACAGCTCTATGTTCACAGTTATGTATCTGTTTGTATGCCTGCAGTGCTGTGATTCTGTGGACAGCTCTATGTTCACAGTTATGTATCTGTTTGTATGCCTGCAGTGCTGTGATTCTGTGGACAGCTCTATGTTCACAGTTATGTATCTGTTTTGTATGCCTGCAATGCTGTGATTCTGTGGACAGCTCTATGTTCACAGTTATGTATCTGTTTTGTATGCCTGCAGTGCTGTGATTCTGTGGACAGCTCTATGTTCACAGTTATGTATGTATCTGTTTTGTATGCCTGCAGTGCTGTGATTCTGTGGACAGTTCTATGTTCACAGTTATGTATCTGTTTTGTATGCCTGCAGTGCTGTGATTCTCTGGGTAGTTCTATGTTCACAGTTATGTATCTGTTTTGTATGCCTGCAGTGCTGTGATTCTGTGGACAGCTCTATGTTCACAGTTATGTATCTGTTTTGTATGCCTGCAGTGCTGTGATTCTGTGGACAGCTCTATGTTCACAGTTATGTATCTGTTTGTATGCCTGCAGTGCTGTGATTCTGTGGACAGCTCTATGTTCACAGTTATGTATCTGTTTTGTATGCCTGCAGTGCTGTGATTCTGTGGACAGCTCTATGTTCACAGTTATGTATCTGTTTGTATGCCTGCAGTGCTGTGATTCTGTGGACAGCTCTATGTTCACAGTTATGTATCTGTTTTGTATGCCTGCAGTGCTGTGATTCTGTGGACAGCTCTATGTTCACAGTTATGTATCTGTTTTTGTATGCCTGCAGTGCTGTGATTCTGTGGACAGCTCTATGTTCACAGTTATGTATCTGTTTTGGTATGCCTGCAGTGCTGTGATTCTGTGGACAGCTCTATGTTCACAGTTATGTATCTGTTTTGTATGCCTGCAGTGCTGTGATTCTGTGGACAGCTCTATGTTCACAGTTATGTATTTGTTTGTATGCCTGCAGTGCTGTGATTCTGTGGACAGCTCTATGTTCACAGTTATGTATCTGTTTTGTATGCCTGCAGTGCTGTGATTCTGTGGACAGCTCTATGTTCACAGTTATGTATCTGTTTTGTATGCCTGCAGTGCTGTGATTCTGTGGACAGCTCTATGTTCACAGTTATGTATCTGTTTTGTATGCCTGCAGTGCTGTGATTCTGTGGACAGCTCTATGTTCACAGTTATGTATCTGTTTGTATGCCTGCAGTGCTGTGATTCTGTGGACAGCTCTATGTTCACAGTTATGTATCTGTTTTTGTATGCCTGCAGTGCTGTGATTCTGTGGGCAGCTCTGTTGTATCTATCATAATCTCATTATCGAACATGCACTTTTACTTTTGCTGTTTGTGTGCTCTCGTTCTTGCATGCGCGACCTCGACTGGTCTGTAACTCCCCAGCATGCTTTGGGCGCAATTGTATGATCGAGCGGAAGCGAGCCTCCACGCATAGATGTATACAAGTGTCCACAATACAATCATCCCGTTCCTCTCTTAATACTGTGTGTCAGCGTGTTTGTTTGCCAGAACGTTGTTTTTTCCTGAGTTCGCATACAATCCCCTGAAAACCATTCCGTAGTCATAGCCTACTGGCGACGAGGAACTATCGATCGATTCCACGCAAGGCCAAACTCCACAGGTAAAATCATGTCGAGCATGCCCACGTTTCCCCCGTTTATTGTGCATACAGATGAACAATCGGCTAGTCTCCGCTGGAAGAAGTGGATTGATAGGTCTGAAAACCTCCTCTGAGCAATGGACATTGACACTGACAAAAAGAAGAAGGCAATGCTTCTCCATTACATAGGGAAAGAGGCATATGACATTTTTGATAGCTTCACAGACGAACAGAAGGGGATTGGGGCAGTCAGACAGACAGATGATGGGAACGTACCAGACGAGTACAACGTAGCCAAGACGTCCCTCACAAACTACTTCACCCCTAAACGGAACACATCATATGAGGTCTTCAAATTCACGAAAGCAATACAGAATGAGGGTGAATCAATGGACTCCTTCCACACCAGACTGCGTTCCCCTGGCGGCCACATGTGACTTCCACGACACAGACAGGGAGATCCTCTCCCAAATTCTTCAAGGATGCTCCTCTTCCAGAGTGAGGAGGAAGGCCCTGAAGGATGACATGACCCTCGCCAACGTGCTAGCAGAAGCCCGTACCTCAGAACTGTCCGACGCTCGAGCAGCAGAAATTGAACAGGTCTGTAGCAGTGGCGCATCGTCAGTAACCGCCATCAAGCGAAGGTCAGGCAGATACAGCACGACTAGACCCAACTCTTCCCAGAAATCACCAACAGGGAGTTTAAGGTGATCACACAGAATATTCAAGACATGGCAGAAGTGAGGCGAAACGACACCAAAGGATCCATGGGACAACCCACTGGTGGCAGTGGCCACCGCTAACGATGCAGATACTGTGGCGGGCGATCTACCACATTTCAGCACATGCCCACAGCCAGAGGCAAGGAGTGCAGCGCTTGCCACAAAATTGGGACACTTCGCCAGAGTCTGCGAATCTAAGGCGAGAGTTAGGCACCTGCAGTTTACCCCAGTAGAAGAAACAGGAGGACAGCGCATCAGCCTGGATCTAGTGAAGAAGTTTTTTAACCTGAACTCACAAAGCAAAAGCCAGTCCCATGGTCAGTGCAGAACTCTTTCAGACCCCACAGTCAAATTTTCGTAGATGACCACCGCGGCCCCACAGTCAACATCATCAACACAAGACACCTTTGCAAAGGTGCTGCCCCAAGGTCACTCCTCCCACCACCCCTCTCCTTTGATCTATACCCTACGGATCCAAGACCCCCCCTGGCCGTGGGGAAGGACATTTCACAACAGACCATTCGCTCTCAAGCATCATGGACCAATGCCGAGTGACCTTTAAAATACAAGTGTTGTTGACATTTGACAAGAACCAAGGCCATCAACATACTTAGCGCTAGCAAACTGCCCAGGCCAGAATTCATGAACGCATCCAGTTTTCGTTCAGCAGTTGGCCACAGCAAAAGGGCATGCCAGTGGCCGATGAAATACAACACACACCGTGGATTAGTTGAACCTCGGAAAGATCAAAGGACATTCACAATCACAGCTCTCACACGTCCACATCGAGGAGAACATTAGCTCCGGTAGCCCAGAGAGCCACAGGGCGAAATACCCTTCCATCCATGTCCGCAGAGATGTCGAAGAAGAGCTCGACAGGCTGAAGGAAATGGACTACATTGAGCAGGTCAACGGGGACCCATACACCGCGTGGGGTCAGCCCGATCGTCGTCGTCCCAAAGAAAATCAGGTGGGAGTTACACGTGTGGCGTCGACATGCGTCGAAGAAGCAAAAAGCCAAAGCCCATCTGAAGCGATTGAGAAGCACCCAATGCTACCCTTGATGACCTCATCTCTGACCTGAATATTGAGATCTACGGTATTCAGCAAAACTAGACATGAGAAAAACGAAATACCCATCAGCGGGAATTGGATGAGTCAAAGCCGCTACATCACAACGTTCACCATCATGTCTGGTCTGAGAAGCTACAAAAGGCTCTCCCTCTTTCGGTTGTGAATGCAGCCTCAGAGATCTTCCATAAAACGCATGATCACTGAAGAGAATACTAGCATGACACATTCCTGGGGTCAAGAATCTGCTCACGAGATGCCATCATAACGTCCATGGCAAGACCCAAGCTGAACATGACTGTCAGTCTACAACACGCTACGGCATGCAGAAGACGACTTAGCGAGAAAGTGGGATGCGTGCAAGGCCTCCATGAAGGACACAATGCGTCTTCCTCCGTGTCAGAGAAAGCTGTCATTTTTTTGGCCATGTCCATGTGTTAGAAAAGAAAAGGCCACTTCAACCCTGACCCTCAGAAAATCAAGAACCTCTCTGAAGCAACCTGCGGGCCAACCTAGCGGTCAGCGCGAAGTCGAGATCCTTCATAGCTTCCGGAATGACACAATATGTCTCACGTTCGTCCCAGGCTAACGCACACACATGACGGCAAACCACTGAGAGTTCTTAACGACCACATGAAGCAAGACCCATGCTGAGGCAATGGGGCTGGGACAGGAAACAACCCAGCACGCTTTCAGCAAGGCTGAAAACAATGCCCTCATGGCACCACTCAAAGGGTGATGAAGCAGAATACTCGGCCCTGCAAGAGCCCTCAAAGATCCTGGTCGATTGGCTACAGCCCAGTTGCTCGGCTCGAACGCCATCCTGACCCAGAATGGGAAATGTAATCAGCTACAGCCAGTCGCGCCCTCTGACGCTCAACTAACAGCAATACAGCGCCCTACTACTCAAAACAGAGAACAGGAGGTGAGCTGAGATGCTACGCGGTGGTTCTATGAGGAATGAGAGCCTGTATCCACCTACCTTGTACATCTTCGGCGCGTCTCTGCGTCTTCACCGTGGTGACTGACCACAAGCCCCTGCTAGGCATGATTTCAACAGCCAAAAGCCTGCCACTAGCCCGCGTCGAACGCTGGCGCCTTCGCCCTCATGCCCTATGAAATAGACATCTAGCATATACACCCCCATGAAGAGTAGATGGACCTGAACCCTGCTGACTTCATCATGCCGTCACCAACTCAGTCTAGCAATACACCCCAACGTGCGTGAGAATGCCGGTGAGGAGTATGTCCGATACATCATCAAGCATGCTGTCCCCCAGGTCCATGACCCAAGTTGAAAGTGAGGAGGACGGCCCACAACCAACAGCGACAGAACTCTCCAAAAGTCATCATGACAGCCATCCAGACCGGGAAATGGCAACGATGTGATGTCATGTCGACTATTCCAAGATCAGCGATGAACTGTCTGCATACGACGGCCGGCTCGTACTCAGAGGACAACAGAACTGGTCATCCCCCTCAAGCCCTGCCAGGAAAGGGTTATCAAACATCGCCCACCATCGCTCACCAAGGCGCATCACGTAAAAAACTAAACAATGGACTAATGCATCCGGGAAAAAGTCTCGGTTTCCCGGGATCGACCGACTCGTGATAAGAGACCGTCAGGCTTGCCTCCCTTGCCAAGCCTCTTCCATAACCCTGCCCGTCCAAAATCCCGAGAACCCATCATCCCTACCCGCTCCCCAATCCCAGCCATGGATCGTCACTGGCATTGACTTCGCAGGACTCCGTTCTTTTCCCTTCCGGAGAGTACCTGCCTGGTCGTCATCGATGAACGCAGCCGCATTCCCTGAAGTGAAATGATTTCACCTCCACTAAAGAGCTTCCACAGTCCTACCACGGCTGGAGACGATCTTCCTCTACCGCCGCAGGGACCCCCCCAGAGAGGGTTGAAGACGGACAACATTGCCCACCCTTCACAACGGACATGAATTCCAGTCTTTTGCCGACTAGACTTTGAGGCTCCACCACCAGAGGATAACCCCGCTCTGGCCTGAGGCGAACGGGCACCACCGCCGAACGCTTCATGGCCTCCCTCAATAAGAACATCGCGGCAGCATCAGCGTCCAGCCGGTCGCACTGGAAACGGAGAAACTACAGAACATTCCTGAGGATCTACAGGGGCCACACCCCATTCCTGGCACTGGCCTCCTATACCCATTCGAATGCCCTCACTGGCCGGAAAGATATGAACTTTGGTCCTCCCTCAAACCCCATCTACCCCCACCGTGCCCCACCAGAAGGAGACCTCATCGCCCAGAACGAACGACGACAAGAAAGAAGAAGCTGAAGATGAAAGCTTATGCTGACCAACGCCGCCACACCAACCCGTCAACACTGCAGCCAGGAGCGACCCCACGTCCTGGTACGCCATAGCCGAAGAAGACAAAGCTCACCACAAAACCCTATTCCCCTCATCCGTACACTGGTGACTGAGAAGAAGAAATAAGGCAGCATGCACGGTCAAAAAACGCAAAACATGGGGCAACACTATCATTGTGTCGTGCGGAACTCTTCCTATTTCAAGCCCATCCAGTTTCTTGCTTCCGAGTTCCCCCGAAAGAAAGATGAGGAGAAGAGGCAGATGAACTGTTATTCTGAATGCTCACACTCTACCCAGAACCTGGCGCCCACACCCAGACGCCTATAAACAGCCCAGACGTCTGCACCAGCCCAGGACTCCTCTATACACAGCCCAGACCCTGCAGCACACCAGGCCCAGGACCCAACGAGACACCGTTCCTTCCAGCCTGCCACCTGCACCTGATGTCCCGGAACCTTGTGCATCCAGAAACATACCCTGCGAGAACCGTCATCGACAACGCCGTCCCCCCAGATACCTTTGTGAACTATGAGCTTATAGGCACAGACATTGATCTTCGTGATATAAGCCTGATTAGCTTAGATAGGTTGACACAACAACATATCACATAGTGACAAACACGCCTCAACCCACACACTCAAAGGGAATATGTTGAATGCAAGTTAAGAAATCAGTGAGTGAAATGAACCTTGTATTTTCCAAATCCTTCGAATGAGATGAACTTTTATTTTGAACACCATAGCCAGGGAAGGGAAAATCAAAAGCGCAACGTAGTAATGCAAAGTGATTTAACAAAGCAAAAAAAAATGAAGTGGAACCTGTAGGGAACAAATGAGTGGAAACTGAGGAACTTTTTAAAAAGCACACACTTGCCAAAACTGTGTGAATTGAATTGACATTCCAGCTTGCACTGTAAGAATTTGCACCCACCCAAAAGACGGTAACATTAAATTTTGAACCGACAATTAAAAAGGATGCCGTAGGCTCAATATGTTATATAAAAGTAGGCCCAGAGTAATTTCCATTCAAATCGAGAGCACAGTATGTATTTCAAGGAAAAGGGCAAAGAATTGCGTGGAATTTATCAATGTGTAAATTTCCCCTCACAATGGAGAAGATCTCATTCAAAAGTTTGGGTGAACTGAATGGTTGTATCTATCAATACTCTCATTATCGAGGGGCTTCACTGGGGTACTTTTCGCTGTTGGGTGTGCTCCTCGTTCTTGCTGTAGCATGCGAAGTCGACCGCGACTGGTCTGTAACTATCCCAGGCATGCTATTGGGCCCGAGTATGGATTGAACTGCGGGAAGCAAGCCTCCCAAGGCATCAAATGTAGTAGCAAGAGGTCTAACACTACCAAATCATGACCAGTGTCCATCTCAAGTAAATACTGTTGTTCATCAATTTAGTGTTTATTGCTCAAGAACTTTGTTTGCCCCCGTTGCCCCCGAGATCAGCATGGGAAAATCCCTGCAAACATTACGTAGTCATGCAGGAGCCTTCGTAGAGACACTAGCAACCCCCACCACCCCACAACCAACTATCCACCCCTCCCCTTCCACTTTTTATTGCGTCCATACTCTTTTCTATCAATTTCCTGGATGTCATCGCTCAACGACCGACGTAAAACTATGTATTATTTTTTTCTTTTCATTCTTCCATTTTACTAGTAATCTATCGTGTATCTGTGCCTCTGTGTTGTATTACTTTCTCCAGGGGCGCGTGGGGCCCCGGGCTCCCGGTTGGTAAAACTCCTTATATTTCCCCCTTCTTTCTATGCTTCAAACAAGAACACGAACCCCCCCAACTTCCGCGCCATTGACAGGAAATTGAAAAGTGGAGCGGGGGGTTATGGATACCCACGTGGACACAGACTGGGGCTCCTTTCATAATCTGTAATCAGTAGGGGGGACGGGGGGCGGGGGGGGGGGGGGGGGGGGGGCGGGGGGGGGGGGGGCAGGGGGAGGGGGAGGAGGAGGAGGGGACAGGGGGAGGAGGAGGGACAACGGTTGTTGGTCGAAGAACCGTGAACCATGCAATCGGCGTCTGGGGTCACCCGTTCTCCCCCCTTCCACCCCCCCCTCAACCCAAATATCTCTCCAAGCCGGACCAAAGGCCATGCTCCTCTTTGGCCTCTGCTCTGGCGGGGGGGGCGGGGTGGGGCACAGCCTGGGTGGGGGGGGGGGGGGAGGTGGGTCAGAGATGTCAGGTCCTGGGTCTCTGCTCTCTTTCCCTTCTGGTGGTTCATATTTGCTGGGTGTCATTCTTGGTGGACGTTTTGTGTTGAGAGAGAGAGCT
>JADBJO010035978.1:0-11595 GCA_016801955.1 Conus betulinus | reverse complement strand
CATGCACCACACACACACACCACACAACACCCCACACACACACCACACACACACACACACACGGCACACACACGCACGCACGCACGCCACGCACGCACAACACACCACACACACAAACACACACTCATTGTGTGAAGAGAGAGAGAGAGAGAGAGAGAGAGAGAGAGAGAGAGAGAGAGAGAGAGAGATAGAGGTCAGAATATATCAACAGATGGACGTGCATCACACATCATAGCATGCACCTCATGTTTTGTATGCAGACAAAAGGACCTTCACCATGTGGAGCTGGTTGTTGTTGTTGATGTTGCTGTTGTTGTTTCGTTCATTTTGCATGACTTTTTGTCATTCATGTCGAGCTCTGTACATGTTCAAATCGCTCTCTGTGCATTCATAGAAACCAATCTTTGTGACGCAGGCAAAATCGATTTAACAGCATGAATTTGCTTTGGCTAAAGCACACACTATTGATCCCTATCGAACCATAATCTGAGCGCTGTATGCATTTGCAATGCTTGGATGTGTTTCTACACACACACACACACACACACACACACACACACACACACACACGCACGCACGCACGCACGCACGCACGCACGCACGCACGCACGCACGCACGCACACACACACACACACACACACACACACACGCACGCACGCACGCACGCACGCACGCACGCACGCACGCACGCACGCACACACACACACACACACACACACACACACACACACACACACACGCACGCACGCACACACACTGGGTAGACATTTCCAATTTCCGATAATTAGAAATGGGCATCCCTCCACGTGTTGTTTTAGCCTATGTTATCAATATTCTTCTGAGCAGTCTTCCAAAACACGTTACTAACAATACTTTTGTTGTGAAGTATGCCGATGACCTGTGCTTATGGAGAAATGCTTACATAAGAAAAATGTACAAAAAGATTTTTTTTTTATAAAACGACTGCAGAAACTCGATCTGGCTGTCTAGCAGTACTTATTTGTAACTGGTCTTACACTTTCACACGGAAAAACAGATGTTTATATTTATTCAACAAAGGAGATGATCCTACTGATTTTCTATCTTTTAAGCTTGATGGGATATCATTTCAGAATGGACACTTGGTGAAATTCTTAGGTGCGTATTTCACACCCAGGCTAAGTGGAATTTCCATAATGATTATCTCTTAAACAACGCCATAAATATTTACAATTTTCTGAAGATGTTGAGCACACAAAACTGATCTCAGGATGTAAAAACGCTGAAGCACTTAGCTATATCATTCATTCGTTCTGAGTTTTCATATGCTCAAGAAGCTTTCTTTAGTGCGCCCAAATATTTGGTACAAAAATTACAGTGTTGACAGAAAAGCCTTCATATTATGCCTTGGAGTCCTTGCGCATGCATCTACTATTGGAACATACACAGAAATCGATGTTTTGCCATTAAATGAATGTAGGAAACTCACAGTCACAAGATGTATTATGAAATTTTCGACCATGGAAGGTATGAATGAAAACGCAATGCACATAAATCCTGAGTTTGATAATCCGAAAAGCTAAAATGATGTCCTCATTATCCAGCAGTGTTCTTATAATGCAAATCTTTGAGGGAAACTGATGTAACTGTTGAGTCATCAGCCAAGACGTGTTATACAGACGCCATGCCAAACTGGGAAAGAAACAGAGCGACGTTCGAGCTTGTTCAGGCTGATACGAAAAACCTAATCAACCTGTCATCCTGTCATATTCATGAAAGATGTATTTGGAAAACATATACCCCCAACCATTTTAAGGCGTTTAAAGATGGCTCACTGATTTATTAAAAAAAAAAAAAAAAAAAAAAAGGGCCGGACTTCTTTTGTTTATTCCGCCACTTAAAGTAGAATGATCATATTTCGTCAGAAAATATAGATTAATATCGTTGCTAAAATGATACCCATATGAATGGCTTTGACATAACTGACTTAAGTGTTGTTCTGCGTAGATTCGATGTCAGTAGTAGAGTCCCTTAGTTTTGGAAATCGAATGCAGGTAATTGTATTTCAAAGGAAATTTCATCTTATTCATATATTGATATGTAAAGGAACTGACTTAACTTTCTTTTGGATTCCTTTACATTGTGAAATCTTTGGTAAAAAAAAAAAAAAAAAAAAATCGCTGACAGATACTGAACTTGTTGAGGTAGGGCCTGGTCATTGTGTGGTCCTGTTTCTTGACCTTCTTACGATGGATCCTGAAGGTAATCATCACAAGTTTCTGCTCAATCCGGGTATCGGCTCCTGGGAAAGGCTGTGTCTTGGCGTTTTTCCTACTGGACTGGAAGTCTGTCTTCACCATGATTTAGTCTGTTTTGTTGCTATGTCCTCACCATGATTTATAGTCTCTTTTGTTGTCATGTCCCCACAATGATTTTGTTGTTTTGTTGTCATGTCCTCACCATGATTTAGTCTGGCTTGTTGTCATGTCCTCACCATGATTTAGTCTGTTTTGTTGTCATGTCCCCACAATGATTTTGTTGTTTTGTTGTCATATCCTCACCATGATTTAGTCTGTTTTGTTGTCATGTCCTCACCATGATTTAGTCTGTTTTGTTGTTATGTCCTCATCATGATTTAGTCTGTTTTGTTGTCATGTCCCCACCATGATTTAGTTGTTTTGTTGTCATGTCCTCACGATGATTTAGTCTGTTTTGTTGTCATGTCCCCACCATGATTTAGTTGTTTTTGTTGTCGTGTCTTCACCACGATTTAGTCTCTTTTGTTGTCATGTCCTCACCATGATTTAGTTGTTTTGTTGTCATGTCCTCACCATGATGTAGTCTGTTTTCTTTCCATGTCCTGACCATGACTTAGTCTGTTTTCTTGTCATGTCCTCATCATGATGATTAGTCTGTATTGTTCTCATGTCTTCAACATGATTTAGTTGATTTGTTGTCATGTCCTCATCATGATTTAGTCTGTTTCGTTTCGTTCATGTCATGTCCTCACCATGATTTAGTCTTTTTTTGTTGTCATGTCCTCACCATGATTTAGTCTGTTTTGTGTCATGTACTCACCATGATTTAGGTGATTTGTTATCATATCCTCACCATGATTTATTCTGTTCTGTTGATATGTCCTCACTATGATTTAGTCTCTCTTGTTGTCATGTCCTCACCATGATTTAGTCTGTTTTGTTGTCATGTCTTCACCATGATTTAGTCTGTTTTGTTGTCATCTCCTCAACATGATTTAGTCTGTTTTGTTGTCATGTCCTCACCATTATTCGGTGATTTGTTGTCATGTCCTCAACATGATTTAGTTGTTTTCTTGTCATGTCCTCACCATGATTTACTCTGGTTTGTTGTCATGTCCTCACCATGATTTAGTCTGTTTTGTTGTCATGTCCTAACCATGATTTAGATGAATTGTATCATGTCCTCACCATGATTTAGTCTGTTCTGTTGTTATGTCCTCACTATGATTTAGTCTATCTTGTTGTCATGTCTTCACCATGATTTAGTCTGTTTTGTTGTCATGTCCTCAACATGATTTAGTCTGTTTGTTGTCATGTCCTCACCATTATTTCGGTGATTTCTTGTCATGTCCTCACCATGATTTACTCTGGTTTGTTGTCATGTCCTCACCATGATTTCCTCTGGTTTGTTGTCATGTCCTAACCATGATTTAGATGAATTGTTATCATGTCCTCACCATGATTTAGTCTGTTCTGTTGTTATGTCCTCACTATGATTTAGTCTATCTTGTTGTCATGTCCTCACCATGATTTAGTCTGTTTTGTTGTCATGTCTTCACCATGATTTAGTCTCTTTTGTTGTCATGTCCTCATTATGATTTAGTCTGTTTTTGTTGTCATGTCCTCATCATGATTTAGTCTGTATTGTTCTCATGTCTTCAACATGATTTAGTTGATTTGTTGTCATGTCCTCATCATGATTTAGTCTGTTTCGTTGTCATGTCCTCACCATGATTTAGCCTTTTTTGTTGTCATGTCCTCACCATGATTTAGTCTGTTTTGTTGTCATGTACACCCATGATTTAGGTGATTTTTGTTATCATGTCCTCACCATGATTTAGTCTGTTCTGTTGATATGTCCTCACCATGATTTAGTCTGTTCTGTTGATATGTCCTCACTATGATTTAGTCTGTTCTGTTGATATGTCCTCACTATGATTTAGTCTCTCTTGTTGTCATGTCCTCACCATGATTTAGCTCTCTTGTTGTCATGTCTTCACCATGATTTGTCTCTTTTTGTTGTCATGTCCTCATCATGATGATTTAGTCTGTTTTGTTGTCATGTCCACCACCTTGATTTAGTCTGTTTGATTTGTCATGTCATGTCATCATGATTTAGTCTGTTTCGTTGTCATGTCCTCACCATGATTTAGTCTGTTTTTGTTGTCATGACCTCACCATGATCTAGTCTGTTTTCTTGTCATGTCCTCACCGTGATTTAGCCTGTTTTGTTTCATGTCCTCACCATGATTTAATCTGTTTTGTTGTCATGTTCTCCCCATGATTTAGTTGTTTTGTTCCCATGCCCTAAACCATGGCTTAGTCTGTTTTGTTGTTATGTCGTCACCATGATTTCGGTGATTTATTGTCATGTCCTCACCATGATTTAGTCTAATCTCTTGTCATGTCCTCAACATGATTTAGTCACGTTTGTTGTCATGTCCTCACACCATGAGTTTGTTGATTTGTTGTCATGTCCTCACCATGATTTAGTTGATTTGTTGTCATGTCCTCACCATGATTTAGTCTGTTCTGTTGTTATGTCCTCACCATGATTTAGTCTATTTTGTTGTCATGTCCTCTCCATGATTTAGACTGTTTTGTTTTTCATGTCCTCACGATGATTTAGTCTGTTTTGTTGTCATGTCCTCACCATGCTTTAGTTGATTTGTTGTCATGTCCTCAACCATCATTTAGTCTCTTTTGTTGTCCTCACCATGATTTCGTTGAATTGTTGTCATTGCCTCACCATGATTTCGTTGAATTGTTGTCATGACCTCATCATGATTTAGTCTGTTTGTTGTTATGTCCTCACCATGATTTAGTCTGTTTTCTTGTCATGTTCTCACCATGACGTAGTTGTTTTGTTGTCTTGTTCTCACCATGATTTAGTCTGTTTTGTTGTCATTTCCTCGCCATGATTTACTTGTTTTGTTGTCATGTCCTCACCATGAATTAATCTGTTTTATGTCAAAGTCTTCATCATGATTTAGTCTGTTTTGTTGTCATGTCCTCACCATGATTTGATCTGTTTTGCTGTCATGTCCTCACCATGATTTAGTCTGTTTTGTTGTCATGTCCTCATCATGATTTAGTCTGTTTTGTTGTCATGTCCTCACCATGATTTAGTCTGTTTTGTTGTAATGTTCTCAACATGATTTAGTTGATTTGTTGTCATCTCCTCAACATGATTTTGTCTGTTTTGTTGTCATCTTCTCATCATGATTTAGTCTGCTTTCTTTTCATATCCTCACCATGATTTTGTGGATTTTTGTTGTAATGTCTTCACCATGATTTAGTCTGTTTTATTGTCATGTCCTCTCATGATTTAGTCTGTTTTGTTGTTTATGTCCTCATTATGATTTAGACTGTTTTGTTGTATCACGTTCACACATGTTTTAGTCTGTTTTGTTGTCATATCCTCACCACGATTTAGTCTCTTTTGTTGTCATGTCCTCACCATGATTTAGTTGATTTGTTGTCATGCCCTCATCATGATTAAGTTGATTTTGTTGTCATCTCTTCATAAGGATTTAGACTGTTTTGTTGTTATGTCCTCACCATGATTCAGGTGAGTAGTTGTCATGTTCTCAACATGATTTAGTCCGTTTTCTTGTCATGTCCTCACCATGATTTAGTCAGTTTTGTTGTCATGGCCTCACCATGATTTAGTCTGTTCTCTTGTCATATACTCAGCATGACTTAGTACATTTGTTGTCATGTCCTCACCATGATTTAGTCTGTTTTGTTGTCATGACCTCACCATGATTTAGTCTGTTTTGTTGTCATGTCCTCACCATGATTTAGTCTTTTTCTTGTCATCTCCTCCCCATGATTTAGTTGATTTTGTTGTCATGTCCTCACCATGCATTTTAGTCTGTTTTGTTGTCATGGCCTCACCATGATTTAGTCTGTTTTCTTGTCATTCTCACCATGATTTAGTCTGTTTTGTTGTCATGTCTTCACCATGATTTAGTCTGTTTTCTTGTCATGTCCTCACCGTGATTTAGTCTCTTTGGTTGTGTTGACCTCACCAGGATTTAGTCTGTTTTGTTTTCATGTCCTCACCGTGATTTAGTCTGTTTTGTTGTCATGGCCTCACCACGAATTAGTGTGTTTTGCTGTCATGTTCTCATCATGACTTAGTCTGTTTTGTTGTCATGTCCTGACCATGATTTAGTGTGTTTTGCTGTCATGTTGTCATTATGATTTAGTTGTTTTGTTGTCATGGCCTCACCGTGAATTAGTCTGTTTTGTTGTCATGTTCTCACCATGACTTGGCTGTTTTGTTGTCATGCCCTAAACAATGACTTAGTCTGTTTTGTTGTTATGTTGTCACCATGATTTAGGTGATTTATCATGTCCTCACCATGTCCTCACCATGGCTTTTAGTCTGATCTTTGTTGTCATGTCATCACCATGATTTAGTTACTTTTGTTGTCATGTTCTCACCATGATTTAGTTGATTTGTTGTCATGTCCTCACCATGATTTAGTCTGTTTTGTGTGTCATGTCCTCACCATGATTTAGTCTGTTTTTTGTGTTTTGTCATGTCCTCACCATGATTTAGTCTATTTTGTTGTCATGTCCTCTCCATGATTTAGTCTGTTTTGTTTTCATGTCCTCACGATGATTTAGACTGTTTGTTGTCATGTCCTCACCATTATTTAGTTGATTTGTTGTCATGTCCTCACCATCATTTAGTCCCTTTTGTTGCCATATCCTCACCATGATTTAGTCTGTTTTGTTGACATATCCTCACCATGATTTCGTTGAGTTGTTGTGTTCATGTCCCCATCATGATTTAGTCTGTTCTGTTGTTATGTTCTCACTATGATTTAGTCTGTTTTGTTGTCATGTTCTCACCATGATTTACTTGTTTTGTTGTCATGTTCTCACCATGATTTAGTCTGTTTTGTTGTCATTTCCTCACCATGATTTACTTGTTTTGTTGTCATGTCCTCACCATGATTTAATCTGTTTTGTTGTCAAGTCTTCATCATGATTTAGTCTGTTTTGTTTTCATGTTCCCACACATGATTTAGTCTGTTTTGTTGTCATGTCCTCACCATGATTTAGTTGATTTGTTGTCATGTCCTCACCATGATTTAGTCTGGCTTGTTGTCATGTCCTCACCATGATTTAGTCTGTTTTTTGTCATGTCGTCATCATGATTTAGACTGTTTTGGTGTCATGTCCTCAACACTTTTTAGTCACTTTTGTTGTCATGTCCTCACCATGATTTAGTCTGTTTGTGTCATGTCCTCACAATGATTTACTCAGTTTTGTTGTCATGTCCTCGTCATGACTTAGTCTGTTTTGTTGTCATGTCCTCACCATGACTTACTCTGGTTTTTTGATCATGTTCTCACCATGATTTAGTCTCTTTTGTTGTCATGTCCTCATCATGATTTAGTTGATTTATTGTCATGACCTCATCATGATTTAGTCTGTTTGCTGTTATGTCCTCACCATGATTTAGTCTGTTTTCTTGTCATGGCCTCACCATGATTTTGTCTGTTTTGTTTGTCATGTCCTGACCATGATTTAGTCTGATTTGTTGTCATGTCCTCACCATGATTTTGTCTGTTTTGTTGTCATGTCCTCACCATGATTTAGTCTGTTTTCTTTTCATGTCCTCACCATGATTTAGTCTGTTTTGTTGTCATGTCCTCATCATGATTTAGTCTGTTTTAGTTGTCATGTCCTCACCATGATTTAGTTGATTTGTTGTCATGTCCTCACCATGATTTAGTCTGTTTTGTTGTCATGTCCTCACCATGATTTAGTCTGTTTTTCTTTCATTGTCCTCACCATGATTTAGTTGAGTTGATTTCACCATGATTTAGTTTTTTTTTGTCATGTCCTCACCATGATTTAGTCTGTTTTGTTGTCATGGCCTCATCATGATTTAGTCTGTTTTGTTGTCATGTCCTCATCATGATTTAGTCTGTTTTGTTGTCATGTCCTCATCATGATTTAGTCTGTTTTTGTGTCATGTCCTCACCATGATTTAGTCTGTTTTTTTGTCATGTCCTCACCATGATTTAGTCTGTTTTGTTGTCATGTCCTGTCACCAGATTTAGTCTGTTTTGTTGTCATGTCCTCACCGTGATTTAGTCTGTTTTGTTGTCATGTCCTCATCATGATTTAGTTGATTTGTTGTCATGTCCTCACCATCATGATTTAGTCTGTTTTGTTGTCATGTCCTCACCATGATTTAGTCTGTTTTGTTGTCATGTCCTCACCATGATTTAGTCTGTTTTGTTGTCATGTCCTCACCATGATTAGTCTGTTTTGTTGTCATGTCCTCACCATGATTTAGTGTTTTCTTGTCATGTCCTCACCATGATTTAGTCTGATTTGTTGTCATGTCCTCACCATGATTTAGTCTTTTGTTGTCATGTCCTCACCATGATTAGTCTGTTTTGTTGTCATGTCTCCTCACCATGATGTCCTCACATGATTTTTGATTTTGTTGTCATGTCCTCACCATGATTTAGTCTGTTTTGTTTTCATGTCCTCACCATGATTTAGTCTGTTTTTGTTGTCATGTCCTCACCATTATTTAGTTGTTTGATGTCATGTCCTCATCATGATTTAGTCTGTTTTGTTGTCATGTCCTCACCATGATTTAGTCTGTTTTGTTGTCATGTCCTCACCATGATTTAGTCTGTTTTGTTGTCATGTCCTCACCATGATTTAGTCTGTTTTGTTGTCATGTCCTCACCATGATTTAGTTGTTTGTTGTCATGTCCTCATCATGACTTAGTCTGTTTTGTTGTCATGTCCTCATCATGACTTAGTCTGTTTTGTTGTCATGTCTTCATCGTGATTTAATCTACATCACTTGTCTTTCTTTCTTTTTTTTTGGTCGTTGTTCTCAGTGTTCTGTGCTGACGTTTCTAGTCTGCCGCACACAAAATCATACATCTGTGTGTGAGGCCCAAGCACAGAAGGTTGTGTCTATGAGAGAGAAAAAAGAAAAAAACGTGTTTTATAATGTGACACATTTTCCCCGCACTTTTCAAGGTTCCAGAACCGATTTAGATTGACAGCCATCTTCCCTGAAGAAAAAATACAACTGATCAATCCACCATCTCTACCTGTTTTCATGAAGTTTTTAGCGCTGTTGACAAACAGAATTTGTCGTATCAAACACGACGGTCGAAAAATAAATGCTTATTTGCCAACCTCCCATTTCCAAGAAAATGTCTTAGAGGAAAATTAACTTACCCAAAGAAGACAGTGAAGAAATCTGAAGTCACATTCACCGTGCAGGGATCATGCAGACGGTTTGATACACGTGTCACGTTTGCCTTCTGCTTCTCTCCGTTGCCTGGCACCAGTCACCTCCCGATGTCCTGGCTTCTTACCTCAGTAGCAACAGGTGTTCGCCAACAGTGATATGCAAAAAGTAAGAAAATCTGTGTTGTGTTGTGAATGTGTGTGAATCTCTCTCTCTCTCTCTCTCTCTCTCTCTCTCTCTCTCTCTCTCTCTCTCTCTCTCTCTCTCTCTCTCTCTCTCTCTCTGGGCATAAGCGCACACGCACTCGCACACACGTGTGCGTCTGTGTGTGTACGTGCATGTGTGTGTGTGTGCCTGTGTCTGCGCGCGCACATGTGTGTGTGTGTGTGTGTGTGTGTGTGTGTGTGTGTGTGTGTGTGTGTGTGTGTGTGTGTGTGTGTGTGTGTGTGTGTGTGTGTGTGTGTGTGTGTGTATGTGTGCAACCTGTGCGACCGCTTGCACGCACGTTGGCGTGAGTATGTGTGCTATTATTTTTTCCCTCAAAAAAACAGTAAACTCCATTTCAAGGCCCGATTCCCACAAGTCCCGGCAAATTGCATACAAAGAACGAAAACGAAATAAGAAGGCCACTTTGACAGCATGCAAAATACGTCTGAAAAAGCAAGCGCGCGCCGCATGTACACCACACTCACACTCTCTCTCTCTCTCTCTCTCTCTCTCTCTCTCTCTCTCTCTCTCTCTCTCTCTCTCTCTCATGTACGCACGTACACACACACACACACACACACACACACACACACACACACACACACACACACACACACACACACATACACACACACACACACACACACACACACACACACACACACACACACACACACACACACGCACGCACACACACGCACTCACGCACACACACACACACACACACACACACACACACACACACACACACACACACACACACACACACACACACACACACTCACTCACTCACTCACTCACATGCGCTCGCACACAGACATAGACACACACTCACATACATGCGCGCGCGCACACACACACACACACACACACACACACACACACACACACGCGCGCGCGCGCGCGCGCGCGCGCGAGCGCACACAACACACACACACACACACACACACACACACACACACACACACACACACACACACACAGAGACAGAGAGAGAGAGAGAGGGAGAGAGAGAGAGAGAGAGAGAGAGGTGCAGAAGACTCAATGTGTATGAGCTGAGAACAACAAGAAAAGATCAGCTTGTGTGAAGGAGAAAAACGTCCCGCTTTCTCATCGCTCCCACACATGTTGCATGCGCCCAGAACGTATGAACACATATAACAGCAGCCAAAGCAGCTGACAAGAAAAACATGTTATCATGAAGAAACGTATCGGCCTGTCTGTCTATCTGTCTGTGTCTATCTTCCTGTCTGTCTTTAGTCTGTCTATCTGTCTGTGTGTCTGTCTGTGTCTGTGTCTGTGTCTCTGTCTCTGTCTGTCTGTCTGTCTCTCATTCTCATTCTCCCCCCCCCTCTCTCTCTCTCTCTCTCTCTCTCTCTCTCTCCCTCTCTCTTTCCCTGTGTGTGTGTGTGTGTGTGTGTGTGTGTGGTGTGTGTGTTGTGTGTTGTGTGTGTTGTGTTGTGTGTGTTGTGTGTTGTGTGTGTGTGTGTGTGTGTGTGTTGTGTGTGTGTGTGTGTGTGTATCGAGAGTTAGAATGAAAATTTTTCTCAGGTCAGTCAACCACAGAGTGCTCCTTCTGATGACGTCACCACAATGGCGACATACTGGCCTATCTGCAGGACATGACCAGGAATATGATCAGCTTTCAACATACTACCAGCAACGTTGAAGCTGTCAACGATGGAAATGACTATGGATAGATGTGGTGATACGTTGACAGTCACGTTCGCAGTCATACCGGTGTATGGTGATAGTTTGTGATATCTTCCGTGATCTGGTTTTCACCACATCACGATGTTGTATTCTGACATGTATTATCTTTGTTTCTTCTTTAACAGTAGTGTTTATGAACACCTCCCTCCCATCGAGTCCTCGCTTTGAGAATGCGTTTGTAAGCCTTC
>JADBJO010035977.1:5000-11595 GCA_016801955.1 Conus betulinus | reverse complement strand
GGGTATTTTCTTTGGAATGTTACCTGAGCGTGGTCAAAGCGCATCGATTTTACACTGCATTTTAGAAATGGAAGCAAACAAAAATGTGATAACTAAAGACGGCATTCTTTCCGATGGACTCAGTGGAAGACTGGGGACCACACAGTCGAGTTTCATCCACTTAATGGATGCGTTTCTGAGAGTGTTGCTCAAATTTCCTGACCAACCACTGCAGGTGGTCTGTATCTCTCGGGCTCTGGTTGACGCCGGGATATATTATATGAAAGGAAGCGCGTAGAGTACAGCCCCTGTCATGTAGTCTCAGACCGAAAGGAAATCCGTAGCATCATCATCATAATCATCCTCATTCTCATCGATCAGCATAAAAAAAAAAGTCTCAAATTCTGTGGCCCTTCATGCCCTGCTTTCATGGTGACCTCAGTTTCGATGTCCTCTCCACGTCTGTGGCCTTGGTTTGGTTCCGTCGGGGTCACCGGTATCGGCGAGTCCATGGGGGGCTGTCGTTGGACGGACGTGGTGGCGCCCTCCGGAGGGAGAGCTCACTCACGCCGGCTCCGCGACTAAGCAATTATTGTCGTCTCAGTAGGGGGCTTAGTAGGTGGTGTCCTGCGTATGTTAGATCAGAACAGGCGCCACTGAACACCACTGAAGTGACTCGGCAGCAGTGCAGTGTCTCCTCCGGTGGGTTGCCTCTTGACGACTTGACATTGACTGCTCCCTGTGGATTGCGGGTGCCGGGGGCTGCGCGGGGCCGAGTTATCAGGGGAGGTTGGCAGCACAAAAAAAAAAAAAAAAACCAAAAAAAATAAAAGTTCTAATAATCTGCAATTAATAAACTCCCTAGGACAGTTCAAACAGACATGATCAAGGACCAATTGTTTCCAGTCAGACGATAAACAAAAAGGACACACACACACACACACACACACACACACACACAACCACACACACACACACACCCACACACACCCAGACACCGAGAGAGAGAGGAGAGAGGAGGGAGAGAGAGGAGACTGGCTGAGGAGAGATGAGCAGAGATGGAGAGAGGGGGGGGAGGAGAGAGTGGGAGAAGAGCCGAGAGATCTAATTCACTGGGCTGATTCTGTCAAAGGCAAGGATGGAGATTTTTAGGTCAACGGCCTAGTCATACACTCTGTCCTTGTCATGCATACATTGTTTCAACATATATCATTCATACTGACAATTCAACATAGCAAAACCAGAGAGAGAGAGAGAGATTGAGAGAGATAAGGCGGAGAGGAGAGAGAAGGAGGGATTGTGTCTGGTCATGGATGCCCATCTCGTTATTTTTGTCTCATCAACTAAACAGAAATGTGGCAACATCCAGTCCAACGATCACCAAGCTTTGATCCAAACCTGGGTAGCTTGAAGCTCCTAAAACAAGTCGTGAAACTTGTTCTGACCCTTTTCTGTTGGTAACCAAACTGACCTAACTATTGCCAGTCCTTTGAAGAGGGAAGAGAATTACGTGCTGGAGACCTAGGTGTAGCCCTGAACAGTCGCTACAATCGGAGAATAAATTCAGTTTTAAACAATCCCCTCGAAAGGGCAAGAACCCTCAAAACATAGTGCACCAGACTATTTTTCTCTGAAAATGGAGGCTAATAACGACGGACATTTCTTTTCATAATGCCCAGAACACACACACGCAGGTATGCAGGCACGCAGGCACACAACCGTACACACACACACACACACACACACACACACACACACACACACACACACACACACACACACACACACGCACGCACGCGCGCGCACGCACGCACGCACACACTACGGCGACTAAATGCCACGCACAAACTGCAAGATCACGTTTCTTGCGTTGTTCCATCCAAGCCGACGGTCTTTCTTTTTTCCCCCCTTGTATTTTGTTTCTGTCTGTCAGTGCCGTCTTTTCCAGCCTGACACCAAGCTGTCGTTTCAACTGTGATTTTTGACTCTGGCTCGTCTTTTAAAGACAACTGCGATGGTATTTTTTAGAGAAGCAATTTGTTTGCGTCATAGTTTTAAGAAAGAGAACAATTGTTGCTCGAAGTTAGAAATGTCATGCTTGGATCCGGATTTTTTTTTTAGCTTAAAGGCATTCTAGACGCAGAGAAAAAACCCTTTGCCTCAGTGCAGCTTGTTTGCTTTGCCCACTGAGAAAATAAAAGAACACATGAATAAATGTTGAGATGTAGGGCCAAGATATTCTCACAACACACACCATAGCAACGATCCTGTTCAGCAGTCGCTTCAGGTAGACAAATAAAAACAACGAACGAACGAACGAACACACCCAAATAGCAGCAGAGCGTAGTAAACAGTGAGGAGAAAAGCGTGCTGGCAGGCAACTCTTCAGTCACTATGGAAATGATTCAGCTCAGAATTACAAGTGCAGGACCCGGGGGGAGGGGGAGGGGATGGGGGAGATATGCTGTTTGAAAGAGTGGATTAACGTGTAGCAATATATTCCTTCATTCGCAGCATATGGGAACCATTTGTTTCTGTCTGTTCAATTCAACGAGTCGTTTCACACGCTTGTCTGGCGTTGAACAGAGACAGACGCATGTAAAACCTCACTCTCCAAGAGAGAAGCAAAACCTTAGGCAAGAATACATGCAGACGAGTGTGTGTGGTCATCTGCGATTCAGAATCCCGGAGAAGGGAGGGAGGGTAGGAGAGGGGGAGGGAGGAGGACGGGAGAGGGGGAGGAGGGGGGAGAGGAGGAGGGGGAGAGGAAAACAGGAAGGAAGGAGGGAAAGGAAAGGAAGGAGGAAGAAAGGAACAAGCGGAGAGACGGAGGGGGAGAGAGAGGAGGAGACGAGATTAAGAGAGGGAGGACAGGAGGAGAGAGAGGAGAGACGAGACTGGAGGGAAGCGCACGGGAGAGAGTATGAGAGAAGGTAGGGGAGGAGGAGGATGCGAGAGGCGCGAGTGAAGAGAGAGGAGAGGGAGAGTGAGGAGAGGAGAGAGAGAGAGAGAGGGGAGAGGGAGAGAGAGAGGAAGAAGAGGAGGAGAGACGTAACGAGAGAGGAGACGAGAGAGGAGAGAGGAGGAGAAGAATGGAGAAGAGGGGGAGAGAAGACGAGAGGAGGAGGCGATCGGAGAGAGAGAGTACAAGATTGGTAAGGAGAGCGAGAAGAGCAAATTTTGTTTCGCTTTCAGGCCAGTACAAAAGAATGTGATGCTTAAAAAGTGCAGCATTCAACTGAGACAAAAGCCAAAACAAAAACTACAGCAAACCAAACCACACATAACAAAACCCACAGAAAGGGGCATCAATAAAAACTGACAACACTGAAGTAGCCACAGTTAAAGCCACGTCGGAACAGAAAAGGAAGATCACGTGTGTTTCCACCATTCCCAGCGCTAATTAAGATGGCGTTCCCTTTTCCTGGAACGTTTCATCATTTCCTTACAAATGGTTTCTCTTCTTCTTTTGTCAAGCTTCGCCTCCACGGCCATCAAAAAAAAGAACCGTTTTCGAACTCTGACTCAACAAACAGCCTTTACCTATGAAAGTAGACATGGACCTAACAAACAGCCTTTACCTATGAAAGTAGACATGGACTTAACACACAGCCTTTGTCTATGAAAATAGACATGAACATAACAAACAGCCCTTGCTTATGAAAGTAGACATGGACTTAACAAATACCTTTACCCATTAAAGTAGACATGGACTTAACAAACAGCCTTTGCCTGTGAAAGTAGACATGGACTTAAAATAGCGTTTGACTGTAAAACGTACATCGACTCAACAGTCAGCCTTTGCTGATGACAACAAATTCTCGGTGAGCTTTATCTCTGCCTGAAGAGAAACAGCGTCGTTTATGAAGATGGAGGCTGATTCAACAGAGTGTGCTTATGAAGACAGATACTGATTTTGCAGGCAGCCTTATTTGTGAAGATATACGATGATTAAAGAAGGAAGTGCTTTCAAAGATCCACGCACATTTTTTTTTTATCCATTTAGCCCGTGGTTTTGTGCAGACAGAGAAATAAAAAGAATTACTCTGAACATTATGAAAGAGATAGCTATGAATAGGGGAGATGAACACATCACTTTGACACATAAAGTAGAAAGAGAGAGAGAGAGAGAGAGGAGAGAGAGAGAGGAGAGAGAGAGAGAGAGAGAGAGAGAGAGAGAGAGGAGAGAGAGGAGAGAGAGAGAGAGAGAGAGAGAGGCAGGCAGACAGAGAGAGAGAGACAGGCAGAGAGAAAGACAGACGAACACAGAGAGATATAAAGACAGAATCCGACCCAACCACTGGTCAGCCAGGAGAATATGAACAGCATGCTTTTCCACACAACACACACACACACACACACCACACACACACACACACACACAACACACACACACACACAGACACACCATACACACACCACACACACACACACACACACACACACACACACAAAACACACATACATACACAAACAACAGGCCCGCGCGCGCACGCACTCACGCACGCACGCACGCAAAATACATACACACACACCACACCCACCCACACACACACACACACACACACACACACAAACACGCGCGCGCGCGCATACATGCCCACATACAAAATTACAGAGAGAGAGAGAGAGAGAGGGTTGAGAGAGAGAGAGAGAGAGAGAGAGAGAGAGAGTGAGAGAGAGAGAGAGAGAAAGAGAATGAGAGGAGAGAGGTGGTGAGAGAGAGGAGAGAGAGGAGAGAGAGAGAGAGAGAGAGAGAGAGAGTGGGGGGGGAATCAAAAGCCAGAATGTACACCATGATGGAACCAAAGCATAAAGAAAAGAATTAGGATTGATTTAAAAGAAAAACAGAGATAATCGAATCAGAACTCAATGACGAGAAGTACTCTCAAAGACCCACGGTCTCTAATTGGGATGCTGGAATTGTGTTGTGACCTTCATTTCTTGTGAGTGCTCAATGTCTACTGAAACTGCTGTTTTTTCTTGTGTTTTCGGTTCCCTCCATCAGTAAATTGTGTTTCCCAGTCATTGCCAATGGTCGATTTAACGGTCGCATTGACTCCAGCCTATTTGAGGACCATCGCGATGACTTTTGGAATCAGTCTATATGTGTCACGGTTTTTGTGACAGAAAGAAAGTACAGTATTCTTTGATGTTTTTTTTTTTCTGACTCGAAGTGAGACTGGACACGCAGCCTCCCAGTCAGTGTTTTAAAGACATCTGCCACGCACCAGGCTTCCCTTTCCTCCCCCACTATAACATGTCTTCTTGGCTGTTGATTAAACTGAAAGGAGATGTCAATATACTGGGCTGCAAAATGAACGCTACAAGGCACCACACTGTGAGCCTGAGCCTGTCTGTCTGCTTCAGGCAAAACCCGGAAAAACAAACAACATAGATGTAAAGGAAGCTGGGAGAAAAAAAATAGTGTAGGTAGGCAACAGTGAACGAGGATTTACAGGAAGACAGAGGTATGATGACAAGGGGCGGGACAGATGGGGTGTGGGGGTGGAGGTGGGCACTTGGGATGAAGCCTGTAGCTGTGAACATCGTCACGGAGCCATTGAACTGTGTCCTGTGAGCAGAACGTTTGTTTACGTCTGTCTCGAAACAGTCTTGGACACAAATAAAAGCATTTAATTATTATTCCTATGTCCCCCCCCCCCCACCCCTACACACACACACACACACATACACACACATGCACCTACGCACACGTGCGCACAGACACACGCACACACACACACACACACCACACACAACACACAACACACACACACACACACACCACACACACACACACACACACACACACGCATAAACACACACTCGTGTTCTCACATAAGCTCACATAGATAGATATCTAGATAGATAGATAGATAGATAGATAGATAGAGAGAGAGAGAGGAGAGACAGACAAAGAGAGAGAGCAGACAGGCAGACAGACAGACAGAAGGACAGACAGAGACAGACAGACAGAGACAGACAGAGAGAGAGAGAGAGAGAGGAGAGAGAGAGATCAGAGAGATAAAAAAAAAAAAAAAAAGAGTAAGGAGAAACAAACACAAAAAAGAAGAAATAGAAACAAGAGATAATTGAATCTGATCTCAGTTACGAGAAGTTCTCAAAAAGAAACACGGATTCTAATTGAGATGCTCGCATTGTGTTGTGACCTTCACTCAGAAAAGGGAAGCAGCTGATACACAGGGCAGCGAAATGAACGCTTCAAAGACCAAAGCTTCTGTCTGCTACTACTTAGATGTACAAGTAGTTTGCAAAAAAGAAAAAAGTGCAATGAAGCTGGATTCAGCGAGGATTGACAGGAGTAGAGAGGGGGGATGAGAGGGGGAGGGGTAGATATAGGGGGTGGGTGGGTGAGATGAAACGCGTAGCTGTGAAAATCATCACTGACAGCGTAAAGGAGCCATTGCATTGTATCTTGCGAGCAGAAGGTTGTTTACGCCAGTCTTAAAAACAGTTTTGGACACAAAGTAACATTCACTTACACATTCCCATATAAACACCATAACCCACTATCAAATACGCCCCCACGGCACGCGCCACCCGCGCACGCAGAGCTCGCGAGCACGCAGCACGCACGCATACGCACCCACAA
>JADBJO010035976.1:0-11597 GCA_016801955.1 Conus betulinus | reverse complement strand
ACGCACGCTCAGGAAAAAAACCAAACCAAATTGAGGTATGCTCTACTACACACTACGGCAAAGACATACACTACAATCATATCAAACACACTGATGGTAAGCGCGCCACCTGCCGTGTATGAACAAAAAAACAATGAAAAAGGATAACGTGTGCCTCAGATAGATGCAAAACCGCCACATTGTATCTCAAGAGGGAAAAGAAAAACAAAGAAAGAAAGAAAGAAAGAAACTTAACGAACAAAACAAAAACAAACAGGTATTTCTCAAACACATATACAAAACAAACAGGTATTTCTCAAAACACATATACACAATAAACTACCAAGTTACCAACACAAAATAACCAGCATGTCTCCCACACAAAATGCCTGCCATATATACAACACAAAATGACTGCCATATATACAACACCAAATAAGAGGCATGTCTCCAACACAAAATGACTACCACGTCACACAACACAAAAATGCCTGCCATATATACAACACAAAATGACTGCCATATATACATCACAAAATAAGTGGCATGTCTCTAACACACACAAAATAAGTGGCATGTCTCTAACACACGAAATGACAGCCATATATACAACACGAAGTAAGTGGCATGTCTCTAACACAAAATGATTGCCACGTCTCCCAACACAAAATAACTGGCAGTCTCCCCGACGCAAAATACCCAATTCTGCTAAGACAGGCGCCAAAATCTCTGTGTTTTATCTGTGTTTTAGACCACGGGGGGGGGGGGGGGGGGGGGGGGGGGGGGGGGGGCGGCAAGTGGGATAGGCAGGAAGCGGAAACATTCATCATAGGGGCGAGAAACCCATCACAGGGAAGTGGCGCCGATAAATGCCCACCCTCCTCGTCTCCCATCCCTCCATCTTTCCTTCTGCTCCCATTCGCCACCACCTTTCCCTACACTGTACTACTCTCGTTCAGTCACCACCACCTTTCCCTCCACTGTACTACTCTCGTTCAGTCACCACCACCTTTCCCTGCACTGTACTACTCTCGTTCAGTCACCACCACCTTTCCATGCACTGTACTACTCTCGTTCAGTCACCACCACCTTTCCCTGCACTGTACTACTCTCGTTCAGTCACCACCACCTTTCCCTGCACTGTACTACTCTCGTTCAGTCACCACCACCTTTCCCTGCACTGTACTCGTACTACTCTCGTTCAGTCACCACCACCTTTCATGCACTGTACTACTCTCGTTCAGTCACCACCACCTTTCCCTGCACTGTACTCTCGTTCACTCTCGTTCAGTCACCACCACCTTTCCCTGCACTGTACTACTCTCGTTCAGTCACCACCACCTTTCCCTGCACTGTACTACTCTCGTTCAGTCACCACCACCTTTCCCTGCACTGTTCATACTCTACGTTTCCCTCGTCACCACCACCTTTCCCCTGCACTGTACTACTCTCGTTCAGTCACCACCACCTTTCCCTGCACTGTTACTACTCTCGTTCAGTCACCACCACCTTTCCCTGCACTGTACTACTCTCGTTCAGTCACCACCACCTTTCCTGCACTTTACTACTTCGTTTCAGTCACTACCACTCTACTTTCCCTGCACTTTACTACTATCGTTCAGTCCTACACCACCTTTCCCTGCACTTTCTACTACTATCTTTCAGTCACTACTACTTTTCCCTACATTTTACTACTATCGTTCAGGGACTAATACTTTTTTCCTACACTTTACTACTATCTTTCAGTCACTACTACTTTTTTCCTACATTTTACTATCTATTCAGGGGACTAATACTTTTTCCTGCACTTTTACTAATATCATTTCAGTCACTACACTTTTCCCTACATTTTAACACTATCGTTCAGGGATTACTACTTTTTTCCTGCACTTTACCTACTACTATCGTCACAGGGACTTTTTTTCCTACTTTTTCCTACTACGTTCAGGATTAATACTTTTTCCTGCACTATCGTTCAGGGATTCATACTTTTTCTACACTTTTACTAACTTTTCCCTACACTTTACAACTATCGTTCAGTCACTACTACTTTTTTTACCTACACTTTACTACTATCGTTCAGTCACTACTACTTTTTCCCTACACAATACGAAATCAGGAAAACATATTTCAAATGTTAACCCTTCCACCAGCAGCATTATGGGAACCATCGTAATCCTCCCTGAAGACAGATCAATTCATAATTATTGCCTGCTCCTGGCCCTTTCGTCCGCTGGATCGGACTCATCAGGGAGACACAGCTGATTGTGTCTGTGCTCCTTTGGCATCAAATGGAGATACACACCACAATCTATTATTCTGTGGTGTTCTCACCACCAAGGATTCAAACAAAACAAAAAAAAAAACAAAAAAAAAAAAAAACGAAACAAACAACAACAACAAAAAAAATCTCACAGCACCCCAAAGCAGCCAGCGAAGGGTGGAAAAGTAAAACAAAAAGAAAGTGTGGTAAGAAAATACGTTGCTGGGAACCTAAAATAACAGGCGACAGGATCTACCCCAATTTCAGGGGTGGGTTTTGTTGTTGTTGTTGCTGTTGTTTTTTGGTCTCAACTTGTGTTCCACCCCATGGTATTTACTTACTCCCCCCATTCCGTCCATTTCAGCACCCGCACACACAATCCCACCCAGCTTTTTATCTCGACACACATCCTTGGCCAAGGCAATCCAAGGACAACTGTCAGTGTCCAGTGGCCGAGGCAGCAGCCCATCACACAAGACAGTGCACTGCTGCCGAGTCACTTAGCTGGTGTTCAGTGGTGCCTGTTCCAATGCAATAGCATATACAGGACACCATCTGTAGTAACTGCTAAGTTGCGAAGCCTGGGGGGGGGGGGGGGGAGAGAGAGAGAGAGAGAGAGAGAGAGAGAGAGATACAGAAAGAGAGGGGAGAGAGAGGGGAAAGGGGAAGAGCGAAGATACACAGAGACAGAATGCGAATGAAAGAAATGACACCACACACACACAACACACACACACACACACACACACACACACACACACACACGACAGACAGACAGAGAGAGAGGGAGGGAGGGAGGCAGGACTGGAGGAAATAATGAACGAATGAAGAAAATGGAGAGGGAGGGGGGATGGATAGGAAGAAAGAAAATAATGGCCCAGAATTCCCTGCCCTTCTATCATTTCATTCCCCATCTTTTTCCCCCCTTGCATTCCTTCCTCATCCTCTCCCCCACCCCACCCCACCCCCCATCCCCGCCTTTCGACCTCCCCCACCCCCCACCCTCATCTCAGGTGGCACAGAACCAGGGGACCACACAGGCCCAAAGAAGTCATCCTAACAACAGGCTGTCAACTCCCCCCTCCCCCCCGCCCCCGCCCGACACCCCCTCCCCCACCGTCACCTCGCCCTCTCCATCCCCTGCACAACACACCGGTCAAAAGGTAACCTCACTCCTAACCCCCCCCCCCCCCCCCCCCCCCCAAAAAAAAAAAAAAAAAAAAAAAAAAAAAAAAACTTCGGGACAGCCGAGGAGTCACAGCCAAAGGGATGTAAGGCGGACTCCGCCAAACAAGACAAACGAGTGTCGTCCCCTGGCAAGAGCTCTCGGTTAGGGAGAGCACAAAAGGCCCCTGTGGGGACGCAGACGACAGCCATGCTGAGAAGGGAGGAGGGAAGGCGGCAGGGTCCGAGGGGAGGAAGGGGGGGGGGGGGGGGGGGGGGGTAACTGACGAAGGTGAATGGGATTTTTTTTCTCTCTTTCTCTTCTACGGGGTGGTGTGGCAGGGCTTGAGGCGGGGAGAAAAAAACTTGGGAGAGGGGGGAAGGGGGCACAAAAGCGATGACAAACGTCCCCAACAGTCAACATGAAATCCAGTCAAGATGGATCGACACTACTACTGCTGTTGTTGTCCATTTCTTCCCCCCCCCCCCCCCCCCCCCCCCCCCCCTTAACATTCCACGCGGGCAACGCTCCGCCATTGTGATCGTTCTATGTCACACACACACTTCTTCCAAAACTTTGTGTGCACACACAAACACATACATTTCACAACACACACACGCGCGCGCGCGCGCACACATACGTAAACACACATACATACACACACACGTCTTACTGCACGTGTTCAAAACTGCGGACGAGCGCAGTGCTTCTTAGAGAACACACAAACAAACAAACAACAAAGAAAGAAATAAAGAAAAACAAACCCATTAAAGAAAACCTCTCTCTTTCTCTACAAATTATAGCCTACCCCCCCCCCCCCCCCCCCCCCCCCCCCCCCCCCCCCGACACCCCACACACACACGGCATCCATCTTTGTCTCCCCTTAAGAAAGTTCCTAAACTAACTCCCAATTTAGGGGGAGATACGCAAAGATAATGAAATATCGCGCGCGGACGCACGCGCGCGCACACAGACACACACACACACACACACAAACAACAACAACCCCCAAGACATTTTGCCAGTGCTCCAACCCATTGGCACAATGGCAGAGAGAGAGAGAGAGAGAGAAAGAGAATGAGTGCGTGCGTTCTTGTGTGTGTGTGTGTGTGTGTGTGTGTGTGTGTTGTGTGTGAGTGTGAGAGAGAGAGAGAGAGAGAGAGACAGAGAGAGAGCAGAGAGAGAGAGAGAGACAGACAGACACAGCACACACACACACACACACACACACAGATTCTGTTCATCGCCTGCCTATAATCTTAATCACTCTACCCTATCATCTTTATCGTCGGGCTCTCGTTTTTTATATCGCCCTTTTTATCGGCTTCATGCTCCCACGTCCCGCGAGGCCTAACGGCGGGACACGCGGGGATAAGGGCGTTAGGGGGTGGGGGCCGGGAAAACGGGGGAGGGAGGGAGGGAAGTGGGTAGGGTGCGGTCCCTGCTCCACCCCCCCCCCTTCCCCTTTTCCCCACTCAGACATGACTCGGCAGGTATCGAGCATCTCACCCCACCCCTCGTTTGATGAATTGAACCCATTTTCCAAACGCTGTGCATCGTTAAGAAAAACTTTTTTTTTTTTTATTGGTCCAATAGGGAGGAAGACAGCCCGCGTAGCGGAGGGGAAGGAGGATGGGGGCAGAGACGGGTGGGGGGGGGGGGGGGGGGGGGGGGGGGGAGAGAGAGAGAGAGAGAGAGAGAGAGAGAGCAGAGATCCTTCATATTTCTCATGTTCTGTTAAGATTACCCCTCCCTCTCTCTCTCTCTCTCTCTCTCTCTCTCTCTCTAAGAGACGGTGGGCAGGGTGAGGAGGGGGACGGAGTGTGGAGAGGAGCGCTTCGATGGAAAACATCTGAAGACAGAAGAGCCGCGAGGGAGGGAGGGGAGAGGGAGAGAGGAAGTTAGGGAGGATGGGCAAGAGAGACAGAGACAGAGACACTCTCAATGGAACGGGAAATTTTTAAAGACAGTCAATAAGAAACAAACAGCATTTGAGAGAACGAGCGCGTGATAGCGAGAGAGCCATAGAGCGAAGAGACAAAAGAGAGAGAGAGAGAGAGAGAGAGAGAGAGAGAGAGAGAGGAGAGAGAGAGAGGAGAGGAGAGAAGAAAGAGGGAAGGAGAGAGAGGAGATGGAGACAAAACTGCATATATGAGCCACAGTGTCAGCAGGACGGATGGACGGACCGACAAAAAGCCTCAACAAAAACAGACATAAATGCCGATTAACAAACAACAAAGACTGCATAAGACGGCCTGTCAAGAAACCCACCACAGCGCGCTTAAGAAAAAAAAAAATCAGACATCCAACCAATTTTTCATCCTGTTTCTGTTTTAGGTGCACGCCCCATGTGCCGGAAACCCTTGGGCGCGTCCCTTCCCTGACTGCCACGGGGAGGGGGGGGGGGGGGGGGTGTGTTCGTTTCGAATCCTAGTTTAAACACATCATAGCAGTCCTCAACACGGAAAATCGACAAAACGACGGTCAGTTGCCAATTCAAATCCACTGCCAACACCCGGGGGCCCCAATACCACAGCCGCCTTGCCTGAATCACTTTTAGCGGAAGGACGTTAAACTGAAGAAACATCAACCACAGCCGCCACCACGTCAAGACCATGCCACAAATCGGACAGTTTCTAATCGCCAGAAAAAGTTTAAAAAAAAAAAAAAAAGAAAAAAGAAGAAAAAGAATGGAAAGATAACTGCAGGTATATTACTGCCAATAAAATACAGATTCGTCCATGCTGGGAGTTTCAAGTAGCATATTGACGAACACAACTACGTCAGGCTGAACCTTAATGATTTGGCAGACCACAGAGAAACAGAAGAAAGAAAGAAAAAAAAAAAAAAAAGTACGGCTTTACAAAAACCTATCAAAAAAATTCTGTGGCTCAACTGGCAACGCAAAAAGAACACTACACAACAGAAAGCCACCGGGCGCTCTTTTCATCGTTTCTAGTCTCACTGAACTCGAGGCTACTTTCGGCGGACTCGATTAACAAAATTCTCTCCCTTGCCGACGCGCGGATCCCCCCCCCCCCCCACCCCCCCCCCCCCCCCCCCCCCCCCAAAAAAAAAGTCTCTTATTACAAACCTCTTGTTATTTATAAACGTAAAGTGTAAAACAGGAACTTTCAAACTCAGTACACTTGTCAATTATCTTTCAGCTCATATTAAAGCTAGGTCATGACGTAACTGAACATGTATTGTGACTACTCGACACAAACATGCCCCCTGACTGCCCATTTTCTAAGCTCTTTCAGTAAAAAAAAAAAAAAAAAAAAAAAAAAATGTAATCTCTCTTAAACAGTATCCATGTAGCAAAAGACCTGAAATTAAGTACGTAACGTGACTGTATTCGTCAAATGGTAGCAGGACATTCGTGAGAACCCTTTTTACACTGCTGTCTCTCCACGCACCAGGCACAGTCAATGGGAACACCTGCCTGGCCATCACCTCAGCATGGTACGTCTCCAAAGGTTTAAATTAACTTACATCAGTACAAATAACAGGTTGTATAGACTGGGGGAAAACAAACACATGAGAAAATAACAGCGCAGACCCCCCCCCCCCCCCCCCCCCCCCCCCTGGTTCGTGACCCACCGCCAGACATGGCAATAAGAGGGGGGAAATAACTGTTGATAAAAACTGGAGTGGACAGGAGATGTTACTTCCCCTGTACAGGCCAATCTTGCTGAACGACCGACTCCGGATCTGCCGCTCAGAGCCCACACCACGGATCCGCCCCGAAAACAGGTTCGTTATAATAGCGAACGTTCCGTTTCTCCCACCACCTTTCGTTTAAATCGTGATTTCGTACATGTATAGATAAAATACGAAATGCAACCACCATGGTTAAAAAGAAAAAAAACGACCTCTACACATTCCTGGCAGAGATTCGAAAAGAAGACGATGCCTTTCCAGAACAAAGGTAACACAAGCACAAAGGAAAAGTAACAACCAAAATCCCAGAGGACTGGAAAGGGAGATAAAGAGAACCAAGAGTGGAAGGTAAGCACGTGCGTACCCAGCACGCTTCAGTTCCACACTGTGCCCTGCTGCGACAGGAATGCGGCTCAATGACCCTCCCCTCTGCATTTATTACACTTAACCGTCACCAGAATAGCTTCACATAATTGCGTTTGAATCTTCAGCATTTGGCCGTTGAGCCCGAATGGAAGTCAATCGGTGGAATACCAACTCCGTGAAACGGTTGCGCTTTTCCCGTTTTTTTTTTTTTTTTTCGGGGGTAAGGGGTGGAGGGGGACGGGGGGGGGGGGGGGGGGGGGGGGGGGGGAGAGGGAGAGGAAGAGGGAGAGAGAATTCATTCAAGTAAAGAGAAAATCTGCGTCTCTCTTCCCTCCCTCCCCCCCCCCCCCCAACCCCCCCCCCCCCCAAACTCTCCCATTTTTTTTTTCTTAAAAGATGTACCTGCGGCCATTCCGAATTCGCGGCTAAAAGCTTTCCATATTTCCCTGTTAGCAATGAAACACATTCAGCCACTTGTTTCCAGCGGCATAGAGAGACACGACGACAACAATAACCACCACCACCACCACCACCAAACAAACGACGATGACGACGACAAAGGACAACAACGACAGCCAAACGGCCGTAACCGAAGCGATAAAAGGAACAGGATGGGACGACGCCATGCTGTTTCACGGCCAACCAGCCGCGCCACCCTTTCGGACGAGATCATGGGCTGAAGTCGTTGGGCACAGCGAGGGCGCCCCCCCCCCCCCCCCTCCCTCCCATCCCCGTTTAAACGGCGCTGTTCTCCGGGGGATGACGTTTAAGGGGTGGCTGTTTTTTTTTTTTTTTTTTTTTTTTTTTTTGGGAAGAGGGTGAGGCGATTGGCAGGGGGCCGTTCTGGCGCCGATAATACCCAACAGCCGCCGCTCTTTTGATGTCGACATCAAATCTACAGCCCCGGTGTGGAAAAGAGGAGAAGGGGAGGGGGGGGGGGGGGGGGGTATTACTAGTACGGGGGAAGAGGGAGGTGGGGGGGGGGGGGTTGGTCCTTGATGGGTCGTTTCCCCCAAGCCCTTCCGAATCAGACGGGCTGGAGCTGACAGCTGCCTCGACGTGGTTGCTCTTATCAGGACGCCAATAGAGGCCCTTATGTTCACTCGGGCTCCCCCCTATCTCCACTATTGCGCCTGGTCGTCTGTATTTAGGGAGGGTGGGGAACCCGGCTCTGTGGAGTCCTGGTCGGTGCTTGGGGCCCCTGCTGGAAGCCACCCCGCTTACATCCCCCCCCCCCCCCCCCCCCCCTCCAGTCGGCGTCAGTCGGCGTCCCTCCATTCGCCAAATGAGTTTTAAAATTTGCGAGGTGAAAAATGTCGAACGACGTCGAGAATGCCTGTCTGTACGTCCTCCTCTTCTCCTCCTCTCCTCCTTCCACAATCCCCTCTCCATCAACGCTTGAGAGTTGCTGTTGTTGTTGTTGCACACAAGACCCGAAGAGGAATCAGCACCAGCGGATGACAGAAACCGAGGTTCTGTTTGTTTGCAAGTTTGTTTTTCTTTTAAAACCCGAGAGCCAAAAGCGAAAAAAAAAAAAAAAAAAAAAAGAGAAAGTCTGTGACGCGCAGCGGTACACCAACACGTGGAAAACGCACGATCTAGAAGAGGCACCATCTCGTTCAGTTCTTCAGGTGTCCACACACACACACAGCCGCTGAGGCGGGCTTCTTTTTTGACAGGTCGAACAGACATTGACATTCATTCATTCTTGCCATCACCTTTCCAGGTATCGTCGAGGGTGAAGTTCAAAAGCCAACGAGTAGAACTTGCTCATTACCGTAGAACTGTTCTCTCGGCCGAGAGCAATGGAAGCAAGTCAACATACACGCTGACCGACAAACATCACCACCGTGCTCCCTTACTTATCCCCCTTCTCTCCTGAAAGCCTTGAAAGACAAGAGTACAATGTGGCACTTTGCAGGGGAGGGAGGGTGGGGGTGGGGGTGGGTGGGTGGAGAAGTGACGGCAGCTGTGTGGAAACGGAGAGCTCATCAACAGGCATCCTAACTACAGGCAGGCATGCTCGTTCCCTCGCAGGCACAGAGAGAACCAACGATCCCCTCTCGTGGCCCGTGTATCGGTCGGAGGGTGGGTGGGGGAGGGGGAAGGGGGAAAGGTGGGGGTGGGGGGGGGGTAGTAGCAGCGCCTGCCTGCCTGCCTGCCTGCCACACCTGAGCATCTCCATCAAACCGTGTCACGGAGACAGCGGCATCTCTTTCAGCAGGTTGACCAGGTACACAACACGCACCTGCCGCCATTCGTCCCCTCCCCCAATCCCACCCCCACACTCTTCTTCCCTCATCCCCAACCCCCCCCCCCCCCCCCCCCCCCCCCCACCTCCTCCCATTCTTGTCTGATCAGGGCACCGCCTGTTCTGCAGAGTGGCTTCCCTTTGCTTGTTAAAACTAGCAAAAACAAAACAAAACAAAAAAATTAACGTGAGCCCACACCCTTCATATCAATGCTCTGAACAACAATGACTGCCACGTTTTGTCCCCTCCCTGTCCACACCCACCCCCCACCTCCCCCCTCTCTTTTCGCCTCCAACAGAGCACAATCTTTTGATCATCGCTGTTTCATGGCCGGCCTAGTCACATTCTTGCAGAACCACCACCTCGCTTGGCCTGCATTCTTCCTTTCTCCTCCTGTGCTCTCACGTCACGTCACGTTATCTGTAGTCCAGACTACCGCAGAGGCCACATTAGAACTGCCAGCTATCACAACACACACGCGCGCGCGCGCGCGCGCTCACACACACACACACACACACACACACACACACAACACACACACACACACACACACACAAGTACGTAAACACTAAATGGCCAGGATTGAAATTTCAAAATCAAGTCAAAAGATCGATCTGGACAGAGAAGTCTACATCCGACCATCATTGAAGTCGGTTGTAAGCAAAGTGCACGTCAGTTGGAACATCTGAAAACGAGATAATCATGGATTCTCCTGTAAAGTACTCGTGCCTTTGGTTATATACTCAATACTCAAGAAGCAGAATATCACACGGTATGCACCACGGAGTCTCCTCAATCTTTCGAAGATACTAATTCAAACATCTTCCTTCTGTACTTATCAAATGTAACAGAAAAAAATAATCTGGACAAGTGGTAAGGGTTGATCAAGAACAAACAGTACACGGTAAATATGAAAATACGGTTTGAATCTTATGCCAAATTATTAAAATCAAAATGCTATGTCCGTGCATACTGTGTAGAGCAGATGGGGAAAAAAACACGACGCGTCCCACTTCAAATGAGAAGAGAGGAGGGGAGAGATTGAGAGAGAGAGGCAGAGAGAGAGAGAGAGAGAGAGAGAGAGAGAGAGAGAGAGAGGGAGAGAGAGAGAGAGAGAGAGAGAGAGAGGCCAGAGAGAGAGAGAGAGAGGAAGGAGACAGAGAGAGAGACAGAGAGAGATACAGACAAAGACAAGCAGACAGAGAGACAGACAGGAGGCAGATAGACAGGCAGGCAGACACAAAGACATGTTGAGGCCATAACAAAATAGCACAGAGGAAGTGGAGGGGATGGGGGGGGGGGGGGATGGAGGGAACCTCCACCATAGATGAAGGGGAGGAGGGTGCAGGGTGGAGGTGGAGGTGGGATGGGATGAGGGTTGTAGAAGCAGACAGGTGTCAAGAATACAAAGCAAGACACACCTGTGCCGCGCCGTCTCAGACGGCTAGCACGCGTGCGCGCACACACGCACAGAGAGAGAGAGAGAAAGAGAGCGAGAGAGAGAGAGAGAGAGGGGGGGGGAGACAGACAGAGTGAGAGAGAGAGGGAGGAAGGGAGGGATGGAGAGAGAGAGAGAGGGAGGAAAGGAGGGATGGAGAGAGAGAGAGAGAGGGAGGAGGAAGAGAGAGAGAGAGAGGAGAGGGAGGAAGAAAGAGAGAGAGAGAGAGAGAGAGAGGAGAATGGAGGGAGGAGAGAGCGCGGGAGAGAAAGAGGGAGGGAGGGAGGGATGGGGCAGAGTGGATGAGGAATGGAAGGAATGTTCTCTGGGAAAGAGATAAACGAAGTGTGCGAAAGGAAGATTACAACAAAAATCCATGAAAAATACATGGCCTGAAAAGAAAAAAAAAGAGAAGAAAAAAAAAATCAACCACATAGGCATGCGAACAAAAACACACAAAAAGAAATCAAA
>JADBJO010035975.1:0-11597 GCA_016801955.1 Conus betulinus | reverse complement strand
TTCGACGCTGGTAACCAAGTCAGCTGAACACACTCTTGCGATCGCACAGCACGACTCAATAACTGACGAATATGGTCGGCAATTCCATCACTATCATCATCTCACCTTCATGCTCGAGTGAGTCGTTGAATAAAAGATTATTATCTTTGTCAAAAAAGATTAGCAGAGCTTGCTCAGCTGTGTAAGTACGCTGATTTGGTCGCTACACTCGTCGAAGGTTGCGCCGCCATCTTTGCAAGCGAGACAAAGCGCTGGCTGTCATCCAGTCAGTGATGAGGAAAAAATGGTCTTTCCCCTCACGTGTGGTCATTTGCATATCATTTTAATACTGCAGACATATAAGGCTTACTACGCACACTCTATTTCAGTCCTTTGATAGGAATAGTAACGAATGAAAATTCAAGAAAAATGCATGACGTCAGTGGACGGCCCATAGGCACTGGAAGTACATTTTTTACTGCGGCGTCAGCTGACGGCTTAATGTGGTCTGGTGGTGCACATGGCCACATTAGACACAATGAATGAAAAACTCCTGAGCCATCAATGCTGAACAGTCAGAATTCCCTCTAATACTACAGACTTTGAACTCAAGGGCATTGCACCTGTTTAAATTTCACTGCCCCAACCACTTGGTGTACATGCTTAAGTTGTAACTTTCCCCAAACCTGAAATCTTTTTTTTTTTTTTTTTAATGCACATGCAAGCTTCAATCCAAAGGAAACTACTGTCATTTACTTGACTTTTCATACATGTACAGTTACTTTCTTCATGTAAATAAAATACACTGGTTTTTCGTTTCTTATTTTGCTATTCTGAGTCAGGTCAGAGGACACTTTCCCAAAATACAATGGCAGAATCATACAAGCGACTGAACATGTGACAGCCTACATACATGGGATCACCATGTGAAAGAAAGCCATCTCTTTACTTTACTTGGAAAGTGCATTTGCTGATGGATTGTACAAACATTCTCAGATAAGCACAGACATCCTTCACATTTTCTTGTTTTGTTTTAGTATTTAGAGAAATAATTTCTAAATTTGTAGAAAACAACAAGTAGCACTCATGAAAAATCTATCAGCTCATCATGAAAACACACATTATAAACTTTCAAATTATGCATAGTTTTCATGCTGTGGTGGCATGTGCAAGTCAACCGAATTTTGAAAATACTGACAAAATCTGATGTTATGACATCATGAAGAGTCCCTTTCAGTATTTCACCCTTTCAGTTAACTATTAACAGGACACTTTGGATTACAACTTATATGGCAAGATACCTAGATCCTTTTTAGAAAGCAAACAACTTTCATCTAGCCCTTTCAGTTCAGTACCCTCACCAACCAGGTATGTTGGTTATTCAACTGGAAAATACGGACTGCTTTACTCAAACTGCCTCACCTCTAAAGAAGCAAACTAAAAGAGCACACAGTCACAGACATATTTGTTTTCTATGGCACGTTGATTTTTCAGCATGTTTTAAAATTACCTGTGACACATGTTTCCTTAATAATGGGAATTAAACCATTTATTCATTGACTTCAACACTTCTCATTTTGACAGGTTATACAGCCACATCGTGACTAAATGTAAGATGTGACGGTGCCACCATAAAATATATTTTCTCCAACTATGTAAATTCATACCACTTTTGCATTTATGTTCTTGCATTCACAGAAACATTTGTTAAGATCATTCAGTAAAAAATTGTCCAACCCTTTTCTCAGTGTAAGGTACCTTCAATGGCTCATGGTGTCATTGGACAAAAACTCCTAAACAAAACCACTTGAATTTCATTCAAATAAAGCAGAACATCATACAAAAAGAAATAATTTCAAAACACTCTTCCTTTATTCATGGATAAATCGCAGATTAATACTATCTAGCTGAGAGCGGCGCGTGCAGCACAACTCCCTGCTGCCGCGCGCTTGCGCACAGCGCTCTGTCCCTGCCAACGCGCATATTTCGCCACTTTTTAATTTATTTCACGGTAGCTAGACAACAACTGACAGTGTTGTGTTAGGTGTCATAGGAAAGAACAAACACTCAACTAATCGACATAGTAATTTTGAATCATTTACTTTCAAATGTGTAGACACGACTGTGCGTTGAAAAACATGTCTGACAAGTAAAAAAAATCTTTGTTTACATTCTATTCCGTTCTTTACAACACCAATCAGAAGATGAAGGGATGGCTGCATCTTCAAACAATTCACTTTTCCTCTTCTCTTTCATAGTTTTCTATCTCTCTATCACTCCCCTCATCACCAGATCCACTTTGTAATATGATTTCAAGCGCTTCATTGAGCGAGAAATCGCTACCACCCCTTCGCCTGACCGACATTTTTTTGTGCACGCTTAGCGGCAAAGCCCGGTGCCCCGTCAGTTCCTTTGTTCCAAAGCTGCTGGGGTCAGCCAAGTTCACGATAAAGCACTGAAAGTAAGGTCTACAACTCGCTACAACATCCCCAAGACTAGTTACAGAGCTTATTTCCCTTGGATCATTTTATGGGAAGTGTAGGAATTTTTTATGTTCCAGTCACACGATAGTCTGTGACACGGCAGAATGTACTGTCTGTCCATCCCACAGCCTTGGGTGGCTTGGCTCCAGGGAAGAAATCCCGTCACACACAATTGGTGTCACGGCTGGTAAAGGTTAAGGAGGAGATGTGCTTGATTTGAGCCATGACTAACGCCCAAGGCATACATATATGCATTCAAATACACCTGACCTGGGGTCAAGTGCCATGAAGAAAGAGTTCAAAGATAGTTTAAGTATATTTTCAAGCCCTTGTATGAGCTCTTTGTCCCAAAAATTTCATTAGACCAATGCCTTAAATGCCCATCTATTAATTTTTTTTTTTTCACTGTGGCATAAACACCCTCTATACAAGAAAAACAAACTAAAAAAAAAGAACCCACAGCAGTGGTGGTGACAATGCTTTTGAAAACTTGTTTTCTTTTGGCTATCATGTTGGATTCCATTCTGGTCGTGATTTCCAGCTAACTTCTTCAAAACAATGGGGGATAAAATGGACAAAGAAGGGGCAGGATGTGAAAATTTCAACAAAGCAGATCTACACATTTCGACTCAAATGCAAGGAAACTTGTACACACTTCAGCAAAAAAAAAAAAAACCAAAGAAGGACCTGCCATAACAGTCAAACCAGTCAAGAACCAGATGATTTCCTCTAATGGTAACACACTCCCTCACCTGATATCCTATCGTGCAGCTTTTGGGCATGTTAAGACGGTCTCTCAGTATTCTCCTGCAAAAGTACAGAAATCGCCGTTTGTGATCTCTCCTTTGTCTTGTGCAAATAGCAATACTAGCAGCAGCTGAAGCAATTAAATGTGGAATACTTAAGTTAGACATATTGATATGCATGTGAGAAACCCATGCTGCATGATGCACATGCACATATACACACAACTATAGTGTCTTAATCTATTCCAAGGCAAAAAAATCTTGAAAGGAAAAATACCACAGAAAAAAAATTTCACACACACACACACACACACACACACACACACACCACACACACACACACACACAAATACAGTTCCTGTCTTGATCATATTCCAAGACAAAAATGTGAAGAAAAAAAATTTGTTTTGGCGACTGTTTACATTGTAGTAGTGTGAAAGATAAAGTATACTCAGGTGAGTATTCCCTATTCATAGTCATTTCAGTAACCAAAAGGGCACTCAGGACAATGCAGATCTCCTCTACGGTTGAACAGTGTTCTTTTTCATTCATTTAATCCTGGTTATAATCCAGATCTGGCCCAAATTTTACAAGTTCTGTAAATCAGTACAGCAAATCACTGATTTTTTTTTCTAAGCATACTTCTTATTCTTGAGAAAATGCTGGAACATGCCCCATCTCACAACACCTACGAAAACGAAAGACAAGAAAAAACTGAAGATCCATCCCTTAATCCTGATCCAGGTCAAAATGTAACAGTTTTGTCTCTGAGCTACATTCCATCTTTCCACCACGTAACAGTGAAATTGGTTAAAAACTTTGGGGGTAATCTTGCTGATAGACAAACAAAACCAACAGACAAGTGTGAAAACAAAGCCTCCTTCGAGGAGGTATAAATATCAAGTATTAACTTCAGACCTGCAGAGGTGTCAAAAAACTTCAAATTTTTCAAAAAATCATAAAGTGTAGCATTTTGACATTTTAAGAGTAGCATTCCAAATGAAAGTAACACAAGTCAGCACTCGATAGCACTTTCTGCTGCACTTCCCTTTACACACGGCATAATGGTGGACAAAGATGATGGAAGTCTCCCAGTTATTGCATGGTTCTGACTTGGCCTATTACAAAAAACAAAGAAGAAAAAAAAATAGAAGAAAAAAAAATCGAAATAACTGACAAGAATACCAACTGACAAGAGCACCCAACTGACAAGGTGGTAAAATCATGATTACCCTTGGTAACTTTTTTCTTTCACTTTTTCATTTTGCCCTCACTGAACTTCACCATCTTTTGATGATGTAAGTCTACAGATCAATGTTGACCCTGTTCTGTTTAAGCTGTTGGTATCTCCGTGAAGTGTCCCCCCTTCAACCCCCCCCCCCACCAAAATATGTTCTGCTTTTTTGGGGCATAGCATTTTGTCACAAGGTGTAGCACTGTAACACTGCCAATAAAAACATACCATGCTTCACTGAAAGCTAAAATTACTGCTGCTGTAAATTTGCAAAATCGACATGTTTGACTAGATATCTATTGAAGGCAATACCAAAATGGTGCTTGAAAAACAAGTTCACACACAATAAAATCCACATATTCTACCCTTCATACCAAAGAGCAGTTGATACTTACCAATGTTCAAAATGGCATCCTGATTGGTACAATCCCGAGTCCACACACCAAGTTTTGTCTCCTTTCTGTCGGATGTTGACAACAGCTCCACAGATTTCCTCTCCATGCTGATCAAATGCCTCGCCAATGAGACACAGAAGCTATGGATTGGACAAAATACATAGTCAGCGCGAGTCACATTAGTCAATGATCATAGCGTAATCAGGTAAGTTCTTTTTTCAGGTTTCCTAAAAGACACTTTGTAAGATTTGAATGTTGCTGTGGTAACAAAGTTCAACTGTCTATAAACAACACAGCAGAAAAAAAAAATTTCTGCAATAAAAATATTGTGGATTTTATACTTACTGGTCACTTCAACACAAAAAAAGAAAAATAAAGTATTCTCAGATGATCAAATTTCAATGTTATTTTCATTAGAGCCCAGTTGACCACACAGGGCGTTTACTAGGCCATCACTAATTTAAGATCAAAACACTCTTTGAAAATACACAAAATACAAATACCTGCAAAAATGTTCATCATACACATGAAAGCTGTAAGAACTGACATCCTTATGGCAGGTGAAACTGGAAGTTGCTGAGGGTGCCAACCATTCTGCTTCACTGACGAACCCTCTCATGACAACAAAATTATCAACATAATGGCACCATAAATATACATTAAAAAGTTGAATAGGAAGATAGATTAAGATACTGCCAAAGGGACAACTAGTGTCCACTCCTGACACTGTTTACAGACAAGTAAATCTCCAGTTAAAAACAAAACTGGCTGGTCATTAATTGTAGCGAAGAAAAAACATTGTAAAGACTTCCTGAAACAAACACAGGCGAAAGGCACACAAACAGAAAAATGTCTGACAACAGCAAAAAGAGAAGAAAAAAAAATGGCAGCTTTCATTTCACCTCATGCTGTTTGCAGCCCAGTCAGCTGCAAGGAACTATATCAGGGCTATTACCATGTCAAAAAAGATTCCATACATGCATGTCAAAACAAACAAAAGAAAGTGTTTTCCAAACATATTTATATGATTTAAAGACAGATTAATTTCCAGAAAATCATACATCAAGTGTAAACTGTTTCTCTTTTTTCGAAACTAAAAACTCAGTCTGGTCAAATATCTCTGAATTAGGTCTTTGTAAAGCCTGCTGTAAAGCGCTTAGATCTGAACTCAATGCCGACGTAGATTTCTGCCACAACCATGACACGCTGAGATGCACTATTTTGGGTATTTTTACAAAAACTATGCTGACAGAACCAAACGGAATACAACAATAATTATATGTTTTTGAAAAACTTCAAATCATGTTCTTTTAGAAAAAAAAATACTACAATCCTGTGCTCAGTACACACTTCACTCGCCACTGATCTGAAAAATGTAGGGAAAACAGCTATCAGCAAAAACTTTTTATCCACATAGGTATGGATAAAAAAATTAGTATGATCATAACTGTAGTAAACACAATGTGTTGTAAACACATTAAAAAAAATCTATCTTTCACACACACAACTGTGTGCATGGTCCAGACTTCGAACAGAGTGCTGCTTTCACATAATTGAAGAAAAAAACGCAAAAAAAACTTTATAATCATTCGGTATGTACAACTCACTATCGTCACTCACAGCCTCTCTTTCTGATTCAGCAAGTTCGGAAAACAGTTTGTAAAAAGTTCGGCAAGTTCGGAAAACAGTTCCAGCTCTTCATTTGATCTTTCTTCCATTATTCTTTCAATTACTTCTTGAAATGAGATGTTTCTGATCGCTACCACTTGCTGATGCTTCGGTGCTGACACCATGACGAAGACAGGCAGCTAGTTATCTCTAGCTATCCCATAATGTGAGTGAAAAAGTAGAATTAAACAATATACACTAAGGGAGAGTACCACCCAACAGAGGAAACCCTCAGCTTTCTGTGCAACCATGATTGTTTCCCTTAGACCGCACAGCTACATGTGAAAATTCGCGTAAATCATTATCACCTGGCGGGCGACGCGTCAATGCCAAGCACTATACCCGTCGCCCGCCAGGTGATCGACGAGACAGCAATGAGTTAATGCAGTTCCAAGTATCTATAGTATAGGAACATGTTTCACAGGCAGTGTCCCCTAAAGCGCTTAGATCTTAATGCCAATCCCAGTGTCTATAGTATACGAACATGTTTCATAGAGAGTGTCCCATCACATGGCTGCACCACGGAGACTCCTTTTAAAAGGTACATGTGTGTACAATGAGTAGCCTATGTGAAGTCAGCTAAAATCTGTTTCTTCTTTGCTGCCCTAAGTGGCAGATGGTATGGACTGTCTCAAGTCTGGATTGATATGAACAAGTTTATTATCCATTTGTGGTATCCAGTCCTGTTTCCAGGTCTTTGGCGCAACAGAACTTTGGTTTTCAGATCTGTGTAAGGGGTAGATGATCTGGAAAATTCATCATTTGTAGCATTCTTGACAAGATGACTAGCCTCCTCATTGCCTCTAATGTCTATATCATCAGGAGCCCAAGTGAGAATAATGTACTAACAATCATATTTCAGAGATATTAAAAGTAAACTTCAGGATTTACTGTGGTTAAAATTTTACCATCAGTGGCCTCAAGAGCAGGAATGGGAGTAAGAAAGGTTAAAAAAGTCTTTATGGTTACTGATTGACTATCTTGAATGCTAGCCTTGAGTTCAGCAATATAGATGGAGCTGTTAGCGTTTGAAAATTCTCAAGCAAAAGCAGTTGAGCAGTACACAGCAGAAGCAACTCTTTTGTCAGACATGAAACTGTCAGTAAATATTCTATGAAAGGATGGAAAACATAAAGAAAGCTCTGCAAAAATGTCCTGTATACAAAACAGTTGTGGAAAACAAAGACAAAGACAAAGTGAGTGAAATAAAATACATTCCCTGAAATACCAGCAGTTCTAAGGAATATGTTGAAGGCAGGATACAATTTTAAGTTGAAAAAGTCTCTGACATCCCCATGGGCGCAAGCTTAAGTATGGCTCTAAACAATTCATCATCTATATTTTCTTTTTAATATGAACAACCATAACACATGAACACACACAAATGAAGCTCATATATCAAAGTGTGAAAGACTAAGAAAGCACCCCTAATAATCCAGGCCTGTCAGCATGTGATCACAAAAAACTCACCATCTCCAGCCACACATTGTCCAGGTCTGTGTGTCTCTGATTTTTGTTCAGTTGATCAGCCAGCGACCTCCTGCTTGTTTAGCGGATCTTCCCACATGGCTGAATCCCATCCTGGGCCATACACATAACAAAAAACATCAATCTTTAGTTCTGATTGAACTGCAATGAACATGCCCCTCCATAAAATCAAAACAGCTCAAAAACTTTGATGTCAATATTGAATGCAAAACAATACATAATGAGCTTCTGTCACTGTTTTGCCATAAAAGTATAAATGACAACAAATACAAAAAAAATCAAGAAAACCCCAACTTCTGCAGTTTTCATACATAATTGAAATCAGCGTCTTCTTGGACTTGTTTCTAACAGAGAGGAATCCCTCTAAAACAGCCTTGAAATTGTCAAGAAAATTCAGTCTTGTGTCAAGATGGGTGTTTACAGGGAGGTACCATTGTTTGCTTGGAAGTTCATGTAATGGGAAATCCAGAAATGTGAAGTGAGGTATTATACTCCATTTGGCTATTACTTGCACTATGTCAGATTATATGCAATGTACAGCAACTCGAGCTAACTTTGTTTGGCCAGGACTGCGGCTAACACAATACTTCAAACCCTAAAACCACCAAGCGTGTACTTGTATGAAAATTTGAGGTGCGTGGTAAGTCATAGTGTAATTTTGTGACAGAGACCGAGACGTATTAATGGCAGCAAAAAAATATAACATAATAAATTAATAAATACAAGGGGAAGATCAGATAATCTGTTTAAGACAACACTGAAAGTTGGTGCTATTTTTCTTATGGAAAGAAGTTAGTTTTGACGGAGGGCTGGGGTGCCAATACAAAGAAAAACGTTATTTAGAAGAAAAACAATTGGGCAATCTAATTGTTATACACAGAAAGGAAACTCGCTTTTTTTTTTTTTTTTTTCTCACAATTTTGGATTTAACATAAATATGAATTCAAAATTTTGAATTTTTCTGCCTCTTAAGTGGGTGTGTGTGTGTGTTTTGTGTGTGCGTGTGTTGTGTGTGTGTGTGGGTGTGTGGGGTGTGCGTGTCATGTGTGTGTGTGCGTGTGCGTGTGTGTGTGTGTGTGTGTGTGTGTGTGTGTGAGCGCGCGCGCAAGCGCGCGAAATACTGAACGGTTCACAGAATAAAATTGTAACATATCATGTATATCGCTTCTTGATCTATATCTTGATATTTATTCACAAGGCCTGCGGAGTAGAATGAGGTGTCGAATACAGGAAGACTGTGCTGTGTTACCCCTTCCGTAGTGTCTATTTCCAGTAATGATATTCTGACAATGACGGTAGTTTTGCTCTGGCAGACCGCCATCAGCTGGCACTGGCAAGCTCACATACCTGCACGCAGATACGTGCACAAATAAACGCAGTCAGATTAATAGTGAAAATTACGGACGTTCGGGGATAACCTTCAAGTTTTTGCTTTCTGTTGCCTGATCTGAAGGGAGAATATCAGCTGGGTATCTACAGTGACAAGACCCATCATTTTCTGCACCAATCAGGAGACGCTACTATTTATAGCGTAAGGGGGAAAAAAAGTAATGTCGACACATATGCGATCAGAAGAACAACAATCATTTCTGAACTCTAGCCTTTACATTCAACATTGGACTGGTTGCTTGTGTGAAGATTAAATGTGTATTCAGTTGAGAAAATGCTTGTTAAAATACCATGTGTAAGTTTCATCTATATTTTGTGTGTGTGTGTGTGTGTGTGTGTGACTCTGTGTGTGTGTGTGACTCTGTGTGTGTGTGTGTGTGGGTGGGGTGTGGGGGTGGGGGGAGGTGTTACGTTATTCGCTGAATTCTGTAAACAATTTTCCAATTGATTCTGATAAGACGTTGTCCTGTCCTCAGCGGATGCGATCAGTTCAATTCAGCTGATGTGGTTCACAACTCAGCTGAGAACAAGGGGCTATGTTAGAGCTGCCATTTCGTCAAAGTCAGTTTGTCACACGATTGTTAATAACCGACAAACAAACATAACTCAGCAAAAAGAAATGTAAACCAGATTATTTTTCAAGAACACACAGAAATGTGCTTCCCCGGTATCAGATGACAATTTTTACTCTCATTCAAGAACTGAAAAATGATATTAGGCGGGACATCTCTGTGCACGGTTTTCGTGGCGTTTGCTGTGAAGTGTTGTATCAGACATCGTGTAAGTTCCAAACACTGTACAGACAACATGTTGTACAGTGAGTGGTAGGGAAAACTAGTCCAAAGGCATTGATCTTTGTAAAGATGTGGACACGAAGTCGGTGTCTGCCTTTTCCCGTTTGGAGTTCGCAAGTGCACAGTGAAGGCACACATCATTCCGTGGTGTTTTGATTGGCCCCTTGGTGATTGGCTGTTTGCCCACCACAATCCACACATGACTGTGTCAAATTGTCAAACTTGAAGCACAGACACGTGGTTCACGCGAACACGAAGGCTACGTACAGATTGCTCACTGAACCGCGAAGAAGAAGAAGCAGCCGTGGCAATCTGTGTTTGCTGTGGCGGATGAAATGGGTGACACACAATAGGCGAGACGCTGGTGCTGTCCACTGTCATTCTTTAATTTTGTCACCCGACCTCGTAACGTATGGGGTCATTTCGCGCGCGAGCGGAGAGCACAAACACACACGCACACACACACACTCACACACGCGCGCGCTCATGCACGTGCACACACACACGCACGCACGCATGCACGCACACACACACACACACACACACAGAGCAGTCACTGACAAAATAAGTTTTGAGACATTGATGAACATGTTTTACGGACACTTGCATGCTACGTAGACTGCATGAACTGGATAGTGTGTGTGAACCAGAAAACAGTTGGAGAGAGAGAGAGAGAGAGAGAGAGAGAGAGAGAGAGAGAGCGCACAGTAACTTGAAACCGTGACGCACGTGCTCTACGCACATCATCTTCGACAATCACGAATCACATGGATGCTACGTTCGATACGTGGATTGCCATGGTCGGTGTGAGCAAGAAAACACCTTGGTTGGCTGGATGCAGTTCATGTCGAGGACAGCTGTGGCTGAAAGCTGAAATCTCTTGCGTCACAGCATTATTACCCAGTGATATAGAAGACGTGGGTGGCTGCAGACATGTTGAAGAGATCTTGTCTCTCTGTATTGGGTTCCGAAAGCAGTGCATCATCTGTTGAACGTGTTTACAACGCGTGGGCGAGCCGGTCAGTCACTGATGTCAGTGGGTTTCTGTGCGCTTTGGGACGCCTCAAGTTTCAGCCTGGGTGGATGTGGTTGGTCTGTGCTGACTGTGGGATATTAGGCCCTATTAATGAAAAGAAAGAGAGCAAAGGAAAGAGGTTGTGTGCATCCAGTCATGGAATCACTGCTCCGCTGGAAGATACCGCCTGACTGACGAGGTAAGGAGTTCTACTGTTAAGAGATGACGGGACCAGGGAGATAAGGGGGAGAGGGCGGATGGGGCGAGGAGGGGGGGGGGGGGGGGAGAGGGGAAGGGGCACTATCCCCCCCCCCCCTCTTCTTGAATTTTTCAAGGGGGCGGAGAAGACTTGCTCCTCTTCCCTTCACCCCCACGCCCCCAATAATTGAAACAAAGCAAAAAAGGG
>JADBJO010035974.1:0-11599 GCA_016801955.1 Conus betulinus | reverse complement strand
TGTGTGTGTGGGTGTTTGTGTTGTTGTGTTGTGTTGTGTGTTATGTGTGTGTGTGTTGTTGTGGGTGTCTGTGTGTCGCTGTTTCATTTGTGTGTGTGTGTGTTGTGGTGTGTAGGGTGTTGTTGTGTTCTCTGTTGTGTTGTGTGGGTGGTGGTGCTGGTTCCTTTGTTGATGGGCTGCGGGGTCGGGTGTGTGCGTTTTTTGTTGGGTTTGCCATGTTTGCCGTGTTTGTTCCGTGTGTGGTGGGCTGTGTGTGTGTGTGCTCGTGGGTGTGTGTGTGTGTGTGCTGGTGTTTGGTGTGCGCTAGCGTCGTGCTAGCCCGCCACGACATTCAGATGTACCGTCCACACTCTTCAAAGTAATTGGCGTGCGCGCCGCACGCTGCGCGCACCATACCACACACACACACCACACCACACACACACACACACCACACACACACCCACACCACATCACACACACCACACAACCCACCAACCCCCACACACCCCCACACACACACAATCACACACACAAGACAGGGCGCCCCATGGGGTCCTTGTTGTAAAAACAGTATGTCGCATGGGTATATTCTGTAATGTTACATGGTTGTTCTTTTTAAAGGAGGGAAAAGCCCGAGTTCCGTCATATGGCATCGACAATTGTAAATCGACAAACCCGTGAAGACACTATCATCTGTTGTTTGGTGGTTTTTGTTTGTTTGTACAAGAGGTTAGTGATTCCTCGTCAGGGTACGAAAGGAGCACGTATACCTATTTCAGCAAGTGTCACAAAACAGAAAAAGATCCGAGGCGAAAATCTGCGACAACTGAGGCACAAACTCCCCGTGTTGTAGCCAACGCTAGAATCCTGAGGAAGAAAAGTGAAATGAATAAACTAAGTTCTTCCCCCTAAGAACAGAGGTTTAACAACCCCACTCCCACTCTCCTCTTTCCCTTACCATCCCAAAAACAAGCTGTCAACTGGTTCCTTGCCTACGTAACAAATAAAAAAACAAACGTGGAAACATGTGGGCGTCAACATGGTGGATGTTGGTGGTGGTTGACAAGGAAAGCGGACGTTACAATCGTTTAGGACCTGACCTTGTCAGATGGTTGCGTTGCAGAATATACCTGTGTAAGATATTCACGCAAACAAGACAGGAAGCATCCAAAATGAAACATAAACGGGCACCACCCGGACGAGGCTTTACAACTGTTTCAACAAATACAAATGAAGTTGAGGGGAAAGGCACACCGTAGTGCAAGCAACCAGACCCGCCTGCTTCAGTACTTACGAGAGCCACACCAAGCGCGACATCCGGTACACAACTTGTTAAAACCATGAGCTGAGGGTAACGCGAGTTAAATCCTGACGATTTACCGTACAATACTGCGAAGCTTTGTTTACACCACTGACACACGGGTGTGTTTTGGGTTTGCGTCAGGGGATCACCCGCGATGCCAGCTTACGTACAAGAGAAGGTGGGTAATAATTCTGTGACTCGCCAGGGACTCTACTGTCCATTGTGTACTCGCCTTTCTCCGTGTCGTGATCTCTTCGATGAGCTTTTTCGTTTTCTAATCCAATCCACGGGAAACTTTGTTCCCGCCAGCAGACTCCATTTGTGCTCCAGTTGACACTTCGTGCCCGTTCCATTGTTCGGTGGATGAGTTCGACACCACACACGAGACACGAGAACTGAGATTCCAACCGTGCCCTGCACACTACCAACACGCCCAATCATCACTGAAGACAACAGGCACGCAGAGTTCAAGAACTGGAGGTGAAAAGTTCAAGAAACGTGAGAAACCACATCTTTGAGGACAATTTTTGGGCTTTTTGGTAGCCAAGGCAAGGCAGAGACCCCCACCCTAATGGGTGTGCCCCCCCCTACTCCTCTGTCCTTCCCCTTTAGTTCATATGAAGGGTGGAGTTATCATTAGGGATCAGCGGGGGGAAAGGGATGGATGGGGTAGCCGGCGGGGCGGCGACCCCAGGGGGCGAGGGGGGGGGGGCACCCAGGCCAGCGGAGGAGAAGGGGGGGGGGAGGGCACGGGGGTCTACGCGGGGGGCTTATGGACAAGAGCTGAGAAAAGAGAGGGTAGGGGCAGTAGGAATGAGGAGGATGGGAGAAAGACTGGAGGAGAAAAATGAATGGGGGGGGGGGGGGGGGGGGGGGGTAGGGGGTTTTGGAGAGTGGATCGGTGGGAAGAGAGGTAGGGTGAGGAGAGGAGATGAGGAGGGAGGGAGAGGGAGGGGAGTGGGAGAGAGAGAAGAAGAATGGGAAGAGGTCGGAGGGGAAGGAGGGAGACAAGGTAGGTGCTTGGGCATAGCCTCAGATTAGAAATAACAGGGGTTGTTTTTTTTTGTTTCTGATTTGTGTTTGTTTTTTTTTGCTAATTTTTTTTTAAGGAGCTCTAATGGAGGGGGGGTGATGAAGAGCCAGCAGACCGGAAAGAGACCCAACAGAGAACGGGCGACCGAGAGACCATACAAGATTCAGTGGGGCCCAGGATGCAGGGAGCGAGTAGAGGTGGGAGAGAGTCTATGAGATGGATTCCTCATGTAGATTCGAGGGCTGGGGGGACTTGTCGTGCCGAGTTTTTCTTTTGATATGTTGTGGAGCGAGCCGACGCGTTTCCTGTCGACTGACCGCCGCACGACTCTACCATTACCCTCCACGTGATACCTTCTATACACCCTGACCCCATTCCGCCTGGAAGAGCGTAGGTATTCCACTCCCTGAGAGAGCGTCCCGTGCCCGTACCAGTTCATTCCCCGCCCAGGGACACAGTTCCCTGGCAGAGAGCACTGGAGGATTGCAGCGATGCTCCATGTTACCGACGAGGGAGGGAGGGGAAGAGAGCACAGCGCAGGAGAGAGGGACCAGCACGAGCCACTGGGGTAGGTCCCATTGCAAGGAGACTGAAGGCGAGAGTGGACTTACACGAAAAAGTTAACCCACACGCTGAGATGCAACTCATGGCGCCAAAGGAAGAAGGAGAAACAAATTAAAAAGCGAAAATAAAACGCGTTATGACTCCTATAGGTTCTTCTTCAGTGCCAGGACAGACAATATTCAATAACCCACTCATGTACACAGCTTACAGAAGAGGTCGAAGTTAGACGCGTACGGGACAGATCTTACGCAATACGTAACGACATTTCGTGGAAGGACGCACTAGTGTGGTCTGGATGTATTATTGTGAATCAATTTTCAATTTAAACTGAACCTACGGAATGGAACTCTCCCGTTGAAGGGCGGCGGATGAGAAGGTACCGGCTCCGAAGAAGGTACAGCCCCAAGTGACATGAATGACACCCCTTGACTCATCATTCCTTCTACTAACATGAATCTAACAAAAATCCGACTCGTGGATACTGGCCATGATGCATTTCCTAGCACCAATCAATTTACCTCACAACATACAACATAAATGTAAACACCAATCCCAAAATCTGTATAGATTGTTGCTGAAAGTCGCTCATCAATCATCATCAACAAATATCATCATCATCTCCCAACTCATCTCCTCTCACCATAATCAGTACAAATTATTGGTGTTGTTCACGTTCGCGAGATTTAGTCATAGATACGTCGAGTTCTGTCGTTGTTTTTATCTCGAGGGTAAATGCGTTTCTGTTAAAAATATAAGCTTATAAACAATACACGATAAAAGTAATGGTGGTACAATATGATATTAATGTTGGAGAAAGAAAGAGTTTGGCGAGACATGCGAAGATGGTTACAGTGCGTAAGTATAAAGGATACCACTAAAACACATACTAATAATAGCAGCTGGCGGCATAGCAGCCAATAGTTTTGTGTAGTAGCTATACCGAACGACACCTGAGCTTACATCCAATCATGTATTTAAAGATAGTAGGAAGTAATATGCTATGTTAGTAGTCGGGAGTCCGTGATGAGTAATCAGGCACCTTGACGTTCATAGTAAGGAAGTCAGTAGTAGTAGTTGTTGCCAGTTTTAAAAAAGGACATCACGAGCAGGGACCTGACAGCCGGTGTTTTGTATTTGTTTTTTTTTCGCCAGTTAGCAGTAGACCTTGCACAAGTGCCTTGAAGGAAGCATTCCTTCCGTCAGACAGCAAGCAGCCAGCAGCAGCGGCGGGCTGACGTTAGACAAGGAGGACCGACCCACAACAGGCCAGCAGTAGAAGTACAACGGTAAGTCCTAGTCGTTGAGTAGTGGGAAAAAGTGGTCGCACATTGCACGATATATGAGTAGAGAGGAAATGGTAGTTCAGCCTAGTAGGGTGTAGTCGCAGCGAGCAGCCATGAGCGGACAGCAAGCAGCGTGAGAGATACAAAAAAGTAAGAAATGTCGAAAAATATAAGGGATAAACAGTCGTATGACAATTAGAAGATTATAAATTCAAAGAAAATCTTACAACCTTTTATTAGGACTTTCAAAATACGATTGAATGCAAATAAAGGAGCAAAGATATATTCGTCATCGATCTTGATGACACTCGTCTAATCAAAGACGTTGATAATCGCTGTAATAATATAAAAGGAAAATGGTGAGAAGACGAGAGATAGATAAATAAGGAATAGTCAGAAGTGAAAGTATAAAAAAATACTGCAAAAAATGTCGTAGAAATTTAGAGTATACATGGAATGATAGATTATCACCATATAGTTATAAGAAAGAGATGAAGAGGGTTGAGTTGTTATAGAATAAGGAGATGAATAATAATAAAGCTAAATATAGAGCATAACAGCTAAGAGAGGCAACAACAAAGCATAATATATATAGAAGAAGGAACGGCGGTATGACGTAAAAAAGTGGATGGGGTGGTAATGAGAGCAGTACTAGACGAAGGGAGTCTCCAACGGCGCCGGCCGAGATCAAGAAAACATTCAACAAATGCAGGCAAACAACAAACAACGACCATGAATGATAAATACTGACTGGAGAATAATAATGAGGTGGATGATTGATGAGAGAATATAGTAGTAAGTAGTAAGATGGCGACATTCGGAGTGTATGTTAATGAATAATATAGCGAATTATATAAAACACATACAAGACCAACTAAGAGTACGCCAATCCAACATCATACAAACAATCAAATAATATAATAATCGGTCATGAATCAATTACCATAAGATTCACCATATATAAGATAATAGCAGTGCCTTCTCTCTGGCCTCACGGTTCAATGATACAAAAAGTTACAAATCCAAAGAGCGAAAAGCAAACCACTACTAATAACTAAACACAGGGGCATAGGGACTGTCAACATAGTCCGCGCCAATGGTTCCTCCCTGATGTAAGTTGGGACAGGGTTAGTCGCAAGTTCCCTACATTCTACTCACCTATTCGCTACTTATGATGAGTGATGATGCTGATGACGATGATGATGATGTGCTGATAGTTAGTAGAGTGGGGAGGAGTTAGTGAGTCGTTTGAGTAGAAGTAGGATAGTCTTGTAGTAGTAAGTTAGACCGAGGATGGATTGATTATAAAAATAATAAATCAAAAGACTTAGATGTCAGACACTTGCTAAACGCTTGGATTCCATCAGGGACAACGAAACCCGTTCGGACCAAAACTAAAGTTAATAACTAAGCTTTTACTACCTTTACAGTATTGAAACCACAATTTGCTTCCACTAGGCCCCGTCACTGAGTCAAACAAAACCATAATTTTCTAAATGTAGTATAGTGTTTAATTCAAGATGTACAGGGGTATGGTGGGTGGCACTTGTATGTTCCTATGTACCACGTACTAATATTTCTTTATTTTCCTGTTTTTCGCTTTTTCTGAAGTTTTTATCTTTGTGTTTTCCATCTTAACTAAGCCCTTCGTCACGTACACGAACGAAATTCGGTTTACAATCCAAACCTCCCTATCCTCACGCCTATACGTTCGTCCGGCCTCAAGCCAAGCCAAAAAAATATGTGAATCTATCGACAAATCTCTTATTATCGAACTTAACCACGGAGAAAAAAAAAAAAAGACCAATCAAAAGATTTTGCCTAGTTACTCCGATGCCTGCTTAAACCGGGTCGGGCCCTTGATGCGCCCCTGTAAACGCTCGTTCAGCCTAAAGCTTTGCGGGTACGCCTTAAGCGGTCGGTGGTGGGGTGGTGTGGCTGCACCAGTTCACCCCATCGGTCTTCATGAAAAGGCAGGCAGCAACCCGCCGGCCGCGACGGCTCCCCGTGGGTACCAAGGCGCTCTAAGCAACCCGGTGGCCGATGAAAGATAAGGAGAAATGTGCTGACCCCTCCTTGGACGTCGTGGGGTGTTGTTGTAGAAATGCTCCTTGGACACGCATAGGAAGTAGTAGAATAGGCCGACGCCCGTCGTTCACCGGGCGGGCGACCGTGTGTGAGGGGTGTTGTTGATTTCAATGGCACCCTCACAACAGACCCACACACCCCTGGATTTCCCATGAAGGGGTTCTTGCGTCGCAAGATTTTTTTTAGGTGTTGCCCTCCGTGGGGTGGGCTCTGGCGTTGGTTGTGTGCACTATATTTTTCATTCTTCTTTTTAGGTTTGGTTTTGATTATATAAATTTTCATACAAACCTGGAAACCAAGACCCATACGCTTCGACTCATGTATACTTTCATTATCAGAAATCCACTACTTATGTCATGATAAATGGTGTTGTGTTGGTTAAGAGTGCAAAACTTGTGTAAGGGTATACTGTGCATTGTCGCTTGAAGTGAGGCTCTTCCGTTAGGTGGCGGTACAATACGCTATCGTGTGTTCTAACAAGGGAGGAAAACAGGTTTTCCTTACGTCTTGAGAGGGGCAGTAACGGCGAGTACAGGTGAGCGAGAAGCTAGTGTCTGAGCGCGCACAACACACACACGACACCAACTGATCGGTGAAGAGAAAAATATGGCTTGTCTTATGCTCCGCAGGTACACTGGTTATGCTGAACCCGTGCGTTTTCAAGCGTTTGCACACCACTCGACTTTCATAAAAGCCAAGTACATAATTCTGAGTTCGGCGGTGTGCGTTAATGCCCGCGTTGTGTCGTTGCATTCTTTTGCTCATCGGAAGTCCAAGCATTGGAGGGATGTAATGACGGGTTATATGGTTCGCATTGCTAGGCATTATTTCTGTATGAATGCACGATCGGATGCATTCGTGACTATCCTTTTTGTACGAGTTGACGGCGATCTAAAGAGACTATAGGAGTATCTTGTGGGGCAGAGGGGGATGGTTGGGGGGGGCGTGATGGTTTGGTGTAGGTGAGGGCGAAAAAAATGGGGGAGCGCGGAAAGGACGACAACAAAAAGTTAAGGCAGTAAAAATGAAGATGGAGCTGAGATAGGGGCAGGAGCTGAGAGTAATTAATCCAATCGCAATGCAAGTCTAGTTCTTGGGCTATTGTGATGTGTGTGTGTTTGGAGATGTGTGTAGGTGTAAGTACTTAGTATGCATGCTGAGGTCTGTGTAGTTGTGGTGACGAGGGACAGGGGAGACCAGAGGGCGAGCAGGAGCATTGTCCAACGGGATAGCTGTTGGAGACTGTGATGGTTGGTTTGATTGGGACGTTCTGCGATAGAGGGGAGGGGGAGGGAGGGGGAGGAGGGTGAGAGATGGGGGAGGGGGAGGGGGTGAGGCCCCGCCACCGCGCCGAGCCCCCCCCAGCGCCCCCCCCCCCCCGAAGACCGATATGACGGGCGAGGGAGAAAAGGGGGAGAGGGCGGGAGGGGGGGAGAGGAGGAGTGGAGGGGGAGAGGAGGAGCGATCGAGCGGAGAGAGAGAGAGGCGACGAGAGAGAGAGGAAGGGGGTGTCCCATCCCGTTTTTGTTTTGCCAGTGTATCCATATGCATGCATGCGGCACATGTGGGGTGGTGTTTGTGTGTGGTTTGTATGTTGGTGTGTGTGTGTGTGGTGTGTGTGTGTGGTGTGTGTTGTCCTGTAACGCCCCATCACATTCTGTGTCTGTGATACAGTGGCAATATCTTTTGTTTTTGTGTTCCATTGGTCTGTGACCACGGTGTAAGAAGTTTATTTGTTGGCGGTACCTCCTTTTCGTGTCTTCACTTCGGCCGTCCTGTCAGTACCAAGTAGTTGCGGGTCCGGTAAATTCCTTTGTGGGGGACTTCTCCCGTGTGCCACTGGGAACCGCCGATCGACAATGCAACATGCCCCCACGCCCGCACCCCCCCCCCCCGCGGCAAGGTGTGAACACGGGTTCGGAGGTCTGTGGTCGCTAGACTATTCTCTTGCGTTCGGGAAAAAACGTGTGCTCTGCCAACCCAGGGAGTCCGGGCGCGACAATGGTATTTTGTTTGATCTTTTTGTGGTGCGTTACTTGAGGTCTCGTAGCCCTTGGCCGCTCATTCTTTCATTGCCGCCATTGGCGGCTGATTCCACTTTCGAGTAGCGCATTCGGGACCAGGGCTTGTGATCTGATTTTTCCCCCAATTGCTATCTTTTTTTTTTTTCGGTTGTGTTTTTTTTTGTTTTGTTCTTGGTTGGTTTGTCTCCGCACCCTTACCTGACGTTTACTTTGTTTGTCTGCTGCGCATTGGTGTGTTTCTTTCTTTTGGTTAGGTGTTTTTTTTGGGTTTTTTTGCTTTCTGATCATGTTTCCACGATCGTGCTGTATACCTTGTTTGTTTACTTAACTTTGGTTTGTTTATTGATATCACAGACCGTGCTCAAGTTTTCGATGTGGATCGTAAACATAGGCTATTGACAAAAAATCGTGAAGTGCCAGGGTTGCAATAGATTTAAGTGGGTTTTTGTTTTCAATTACAGTGACGTTAATAAAGGTGAGTGTGGTGTTGTGTGGTGTTGTATTTTACATCGCATCACGTGTTTAAGTTAGTGTAGCGTGGGAAAATTTTTTTAGTAGTTAGTCTGGAAAAGAAAAGAAAGTGAGAACAAAAATTCACTCAATTTTTATTTATTAATTGTCTTTTACAAAATCTTATTCTCTATAGTGTTAAAGTATTCTTTTTTTCTCACCCTCTTGCTTATCGAAGCACTCCTCTCTCTCTCTCTCTTCTACGCTCCGCTCTACTGCTACTTCTCGTCACTCTCTCTTCATTTTTTTGTCCACCTCATCTTACGGAGGATGACTAACCTATATAGGTCTATCGTATAAGGACTTTACTTTGACATATCCCTTATCACTCAAACAAATACGTTAAACAAACCAAAACTAATAACTATGAGGCATGGCGCCCTTGGCCAATACCTCTCCCTCCGTACGATGCCGTTGTCCAGTTTGTCCTTTTGTTTCAGCTGCCTAATTATCCTACAGGTGAATAACCAGTCCACCTTGTGTTGTCTGTTTTGTTTATACGAGCGGCATGCATGTTGCACGGTTCCCCTGATTAGGTGGGCCAGGCGCAAAGCCCTTCAAATCCTCCCCCCCTGCCCCCCCCCCCCCCCCCCTCCCACCCCCCCCCACCCCCCCTTTTTTTTTTTTTCTTTTCGAAACCTTGCACAAGCGATCTAATGTTTTCCGTCGGACACGTCCTTTTCACAATAAACACAACCGAAAAAAATCAGGACCTAGGCATTGTTTATAACACCCCCCCCCCTCCCCTTAAAAAGAAAATCTTTTCCAACTTGTTTTTAAAACTTTCCAAGGAGGGATGACAGAAAAAATCTTTAACAAACATGTTCAGGCTAAAAGTATACACACACACACACACAACCACACACACCACACACACACACACACACACACACACACACCTATATATATATAATATTATATATATATATATATGTATGTGTGTGTGTGTGTGTGTGTGGTGTGTGTGTGTGTGGTTGTGTGTGTGTGTGTGTGTAAAAATCATTATACATATCATCAGGTCATTATATTAGGCATCAGTGCATGACACTGCATACCATGTCCAAAAAAAAAAAACAAACAAAAAAAAAACAATAATCCACATGTTATAACAACACACCAAGCATGATATTCAATAAAATCATAGATTAAAAAAAGGGCATAAAATGTTATCGATGACATTTACATAACAGTCAAGTACAACAGGATTTACACGTAAACGCTGTCTTTCGTCCAGTTGAAGTTCAAGGCGCGGTTTGCGATGAAGAGTCTCTGTCTATCATACGATTCCAAGATGTCACTGAATAGCCATTGAAAATGCCATTGAAAAAAATAATCAACACACACACACACACACACCCACACACACACACACAACACCACACACACACACTCAAATCAATCAAAGGTTTGGTTCTTCTTTGATTTTGATGCTAGCAAAACTCTGAGAGAGCGATGAGCAGTTTGCAAAGACAAAGGTCAGTTCATCTAGGAATCGCGAAAACTTCTGAAGTTCACAAACAATAACGAAATAACGAAGTATTCTCATTGAACGGCAGAGTTCCACTGCTAGATAAAAACGTGAATTCTGCGTTTGGGGACTTCACGGGGGGTCAGGGGGGGGGGGGGGGGGGGTGGGGGATGTGGAGAGAGAAGGGCATTCTTCTAATCGAGGAAGACGTCCTCCAAATCAATAGATCTGGGGTCGAAATACTGTGGGAAGCTGGGCTGCAGAAGAATGGAGACGTGAGGGATCTGCTGGATTTGCTGGGAAGTTTGCAATATACTCGTCGGTCCAGGCGACGTGGATCGCTGCTTTACTGGCATTACTTAGACCTACAGAGATGGGCATGCTAAAGTCACAGAAACAGGCATCATTTTTTAAGGTGGAGGTAAGCGGTCAGATACTAGTTGCTGTGTGTATATGCCGCCAGCCACCGGTCGCATAAGTGCCATATCTCAGTGCTGCGCTCACCCGGGGCGTTGAAGAGTCAACTCACACAAGGCATTCATCATTCACACAGCCCTCTTATTAAACATACGATCCATCTACGAACACACAGCAACACACACACACACGCAGCGCGCGCGCGCGGCGCGCAAATACCATGTCAAACCTACACGCCGATACACATTGGTTGGGTGGCAGCCATAAGTAAAATATGATCCTTAAACAAGATGGGCTCTAATCCCTCTCTCCTCCTCTCAGCGGTCCGCACACTATTTCACGGCCTTAACCCCTCCCCCGCGCTCCTCTTCTCCTCAATAGGTCCTCTCTTCCTTCTCTCTGGTGAGCTACTGAACGGTGTGAGTGGAGCGGGTCGGGGTCGGCAGTTACGAAAGGATGCACAGCGTTTCCTTTTTTTTTTTTTTTTTTTTTTTTTTTTTTGTTTTTTTTTTTTTTCTTTTGTTTTGTTTAGCCTAGAGACAGGCAGTGGGTCATGATGACTTTTTTCTCATCCACTGATTTGCTATTGTTGTTTTTTCTGGCTTCTCTCTTTTCTTCCTCCAACCTATCCTCTTTTTTGTGTGGGCCTCCATCCTTGTTTTTTTTTTTTTTTTTTTTTTTTTTTTCCCTTTTTTTTTTTCCACTATCTATTTTTGTTCTCCAAGCTCTCCACGCCCCAGCCAGATTGGACCTAGTTAGTAGTTTTAAAAAAAAATTTGCTACAAAAGTACATTTTCGGTGCTGGACTTTAAATGTTTTGGCGTTTGATACAGCCGCGTCAGAGTTGTATTTTTGTACTATTTATTTGGTGTATAAACCCCCCCAGCATTTTGCATCTATCGTATGTAACTAACAAGATAGAAACAA
>JADBJO010035973.1:10000-11601 GCA_016801955.1 Conus betulinus | reverse complement strand
AAATCAGTGAACATGAACAGCATAAACAATGTTTGGCGAAGTAAATATTTTGATACATTAGCCAAAAATGAATGATTTGAAGTCAGAGTCTTAAAATCATCAATTGTAGGATTATTTGGTAACTGAAAATTGGGTAGGTACTGCCGCATAGTGGGACAGTTAAATAGTACATGAAATGTCAAAAGTCTTTCCCCACATATGCATTTTGCAGTATCAACATATTTACATTTTAATGAATTATATTTAAGTCTAAAAACACAAAACTGGAAATTTCCCTTGGAAAAAAAACGTTCAACAAAGACATGCTGTAAGAGGTGTGCCGATTTACATTATAACCCACACGAGCTTGGAACCCTTTGAATTAGAAAAGAGAGAGAGAAATAAACAGAATGAAGAAGAATCGAGGTAGAACTGGTGCGGATGAAATCTGTATTGCCCGCACCAAGTCATTCGTTGGCTCTCTCCATCAAACACCCAGGCCTTTACAATGATAGTCTGCTTCATATCCCCGTGGAGAGACGGAGTTGGTTGAATGTGCGAGGCTGTTGAACAGTTCAGGGGTTGGCTGCATCAAGCTCGCCTTTCGCAGGCTGCTTGAACAGTTCAGTGGGGTGCTGCATCAAGCTCGCCTTTCGCAGGCTGGTGTTTCGAAGCTTGGCGCCAGACGTCCAGCATATAAGAAAGAAGACATTTTTGCCTTGCACCTTAACATGATGTAGTCCTAAAAGTATCAGAACAGTGTTTGAAGCCCCCTCCTCCCCCCCTCCCCCCCCCCCCCCCCCCCCACCACCACCCCTCCCCCCCCCCCCCCCCCCCCACCCCCCCCCCCACTCCTTCCACTGTTCTGGGAAAGTTATTCCCGTCTGCAATATCTCCTGAGGTGGATGTTGAAATAATTTGGAATCAACTGATGGTGACGGTTTGTACTCTCTCCCTCTCCCCCTCCCTCTCTCTCTTTCTCTCTCTCTTTCTCTCACGCTCACACACACACACACACACACACACCACACACACACACACACACACACACACACTCCTTACACACACACACACATACATACATACATACGTACATACATTCAAACACACACATACACAAACACATACAAATACACACTCGGTCACACGCTCACTGGCTTTCTGACAGACTGACTGAAGCCAGTTCATTATCATTATCAGGTTAAACTTGGATTGTACTCACCTTTCACAAAACGAAGAGGAACTGACACATTTTTAACCTGTACAAACCAGATTGATTGATGAAAGAATAATAAAGAATACTAAGAATGAATGAAAGAAGTTCACGTTTATTTTCACAACGCAAACACACGGAAAAAACATATGCACTTACACACAGAGACGCACACACTCAGAGAAATGCAGACACACGGACAACACAGATGGACACACACACAGATTCTCTCTCTCCCTTCCTCCACCCCCTCCCTTTTCTCTCTCTCTCTCTCTCTCTCTCTCTCTCTCTCTCTCTCTCTCTCTCTTACACACACACATGCTCACGCACGCACGCATGCATGCACTCAGGCACGCGCGCGCGCGCACACCACACACACACACACATGCGTGCATGTGCGTGTGAATCT
>JADBJO010035972.1:0-11603 GCA_016801955.1 Conus betulinus | reverse complement strand
ACCAAGACTTTGGTCAGGGGCTCGCCGCTTCTTAATATCAAAAAACGGGGCAAGTAACCAATTTTCAACTCTGTGTGTCTGCGCGGAACGTGAATTTTGTTTAGCCTGTTTGTCTCAATAGTACTTTTTTACAAGATGTACGCGCTTCCAAGCTTGCTAGACTCCTACCCTTTCGTAAAGACACACCTCGTAGTAGTCTGTTTATTCGAGGCTTTTCAGAGTCTGTATGGTAGGATTTCTGTAGCGTGCGTGTGATTTTGTTATTTATACAGATTGTGCTGTCTACAGAATATACTGTTGTATAATTGTTCTCTTGTGTAGGAATACTTTTCAATACCATGTGTAAGTAATCTTTAAGGTACGTGCTGTCAGCACTCGTTTACTGACACGATTGATTGAGCTCAAAAAGTGGTTGGATGTCCTCCCTGTGCTTCAGGCTATGCCACTTCTGTTAATAATTCTTTTGACATCCCTTTGTAATGAAATTCACCTCTCATAACAGGAGGCACCTCTATCGTCTGAAGTCGTCGTAAACCCTCTGATTCCTCTCAGAAGCAGTGGAAGGAATTCACCGAAGCCTGACATTTTCATTATCACAGTTAATGTGTAGTTTATATAATGTTGGTTCGTGTCATTAACGTTTAACCCTTGTGTTCTAGGCAACAGTTTATTTGCTGTACTAGATTATGTTTTACTCCATCTTTCACAGATATCTCTTAAACGGATTCTGCTCTTCATTATTTTGCTTGCGTTTTAGGTGACCTCAAACTAGTTTCGTACGACCCCCGTATGCATTTGCATATTGTGCCGGTGTTGGTGTATAGTAAATGATTTTTGAGTTATTTTTTTCAAGCTAATGTCTCATGATGATCACTAATGTCCTTAGACCGGATTGTTCCTATATCATTATGTCTATACCTAACATTGTGCTAGTCACCATCTATTTATGCCAAAAAGTGTCATAGTGATAACTGTTTTGCACTGACATCAGTCCGTTTACTACCCGTTTACATGTGGTTTTATGTAATGATTTGTAGTTTTTCTAGCTAATGATAGACGTTCGCTCACGCAGCTATCTGCACCTCTAGGGTTCATGAATACTCAAGCTTGCTGCAACGTGAGGACCGTGCAGTGACACCCATCACGCATAGGTTCTAGCTCATATGTAGGCTCCACCATCACAATTTCCATGATCGCGTTATGTTTTCAAGCGCTATAGATTTCTAATTTATTCTTTAGATATTCATGACCACGGACTTTCTCTTAGGCGAGCTAGGATTTCCTTACCATTTCTCTACGCGTTCACTTCCGCAGTAGGCTAATGCTTACAAAATGTCACTGCTGTACCTACCTGTCCTATGTGACACACGATGAACAAAACGAAATACAAGACAAAAAAAAAAAACACAAATTCATTTCGACCGTCTTAGGTGGTCGGTTGTCTATGAGTATCGTCTTCTATTTTTGATTTGCCCTTGTCGCTGAGTGTGTTATCTGCGGTGACTGAAGTAAGCACTCGTGCGGTGTTGTGAGTAGTATGCTCCATTGATAGCCAAGTGGCGGATAGTTTCGAGCATCACTATGCGATCAGCCAGGCCTCGAATTGACTTGATGTCCGATGCTCTTAGCGGTTTAAGAAGATGGACGATATATAGTTAAGATTAACATGTTAAAGATATATGTTTAAAATTTCAGCTCTTGCCACTTAACTTACGTGGATAACTGACTTTACAGTGCGTCGTGTCCGAGCAAGCTCGCAGCCACGCACTGAAAACTAGAAGTACTTACTTCAAGATGACGAAAGAAGGCCAGAACGATGACATCCTCCCATACAGAATTATCATAGTGAATCGAGATTGCAGAAGTAACTGACTGACTATACTCCTATCCCTAGCGTGTTTAACTTTCTGATGCCCCCACACCCCATCGCTATCCTCAGTCCTGCCCATCGTACCGCCGCAACCGCCCCAGCCGCCAGCCCACCACACAGCCACCATACCATGCTATTATTTTGATTAGTATGACTGTGGATTCACATTAGCACTGTTAGTCACTATCTGATATAAAGACCAAATCACAATAGGACGTTGTCTTCGTTGCGAAGTAAGACATAGGAACGAAGTAAAATAGACGACCCCAGAATTAGCGCACTTGCAGCTTGAGTCTGTCTCACATGAGTCTGTCAACATATGATGTTACACATGCCTCATCAGCTTATACCCTACCATGACATACAACACCACGTGCCGCAACGGCAAGGTTTACTGCACAGCGTGATGAGGAATTGGTTGATGGGCGTTACAGACATTCCCTTGATTGACAATCCTAGTAGGTTGCATGGGGTGAAGTAGAGACAGATGGTGGAATGAATGAAAAAAAAGAGATACGTCCACAGTAGACCTACACAGGATAAACTGAGTACGACGAGGAAGACACTACGAACAGACAGCAAGTGCACACACTCTGAAATGGGCACGTTCAGCTAACGGCCAGATGAACAGAGAACAATGAGCAAACGTACAATGGACACAAAGCAGCAGCAGCAGCAACAACGACAATAAACAACAACAACAACAATCTAGTAACAGAGAACAAAAAAAGCTTCCATGTCATAAACGGCTGATGAAAGACAAAAAGTTTGATGCAAGATTTTACAGAACAAAAAAACAGGAGAATGGTCTCACAAAGGCAGACAAACAACCGTAGACAATATTTCACACACACACACACACACACACACCACACACACACCACACACACACGAGGAGCACATGTACACGGAGAGAGCACACGCGCGCGCGCACACACAAACGCACGCGTACACCACACACACACACACAGCACACACACACACACACACAAAGCACAACACGTGCGCATGCGCGCACGCATGGCAGGGTTACAGAGGAGTGAGAAGAAAAGAGGAATGTACCACAGAACTGTCAGAAGGCCCAAGGAGTTTTTGTACTGAAAGACCCCCCAGCTATTCCCACGAAGCCACTGTCTGAGCTTGGTCGGGCGAGGAACCGGGTAACCAGCCCGTTCTTACCCCCCCCTCTGGAACGTACCCCGGGGTATGTCTGGGTTAGACCTTCTTGTTTATCCCCGGGGGTCATTCTAGGGCTAGTAGAACTTACACCCACCCCCTAGTTGCAACTTACCTCCCAGGGGATAAGTTTGGGCCTAGCCTGGATTTATTGCCCCACTTCCCTAAAGGTTTTTTTTTTTTCTTTTGGTCTCGACCAGTCTCTTAGTACACATGCAGAGTCTGTATGTTGTTCTTACAAATCGTACACTTTTTGGTTGCGATTTTAGTGTTTTAGCGCTTGATACGAGAAGGTGTAGGTTTGGTAAATGTTCTAAGTGGTGTGTGTATTGGCACTCTCACGCTTTGTAAGTGCTGCCTATCAGAACGCCAAAAACTTAAGAGAAGCAAAAGGACAATCATTTTTTTTTTTTTTTTCCCTCAGATTTTTTTTTCAAAGACAGATTGACAGACAGACATACAAAAAAAGAGGAATCGGCTTACAGAAGCTTCAAAAATTCACAACAAACGAAGAGAGGTTCTGGCGGACTGTGGAAAGTAGTTATGATCATAATAATACCCATCATTGTCGTCCTGAACTTAATATTCCCGGTAATTCATCTGATGAAGGGCGAAAAAGATTGCGAGGACGATCCTAGGAAATATGACAAACGTATACAGGAGACTTAGACGAGGGTCACATATAATCTCGGAAATTGGTCTATTCCCCAAAGAATGGTACTCTTATAGCGAAAAAGGGGGTCTGAAAAGGAGATATGAGGAAAGCTAAGAACGAGACTAATAAGTGTATGTGTGTGGGAGGGTGGGGTGGGGGTGGGGGTGGGAGGGTGTGGCTTATGTGCATGTTCATTCGTGTTAGTTAGTTAGTGTAGTGTAAGTTATGTTAGTGTGGGTGTGTGTGTGTGTGAGAGCGGCTGTTGCAGAGCGCGTGAGCGAGTGGGCGTGCGTGTGAGGAGGGGGTATGCATGATGTACGTGGGCTGGCAGTGTGTATGCCTTATGTAAGTGGTGGGCAACCCAACATAGATAGGGAAAAGCGTGCGACTGAGTTCACAAATCAGATTCGGACGGTAGAGAGCGAAGAGCAAAAACACGTCTTCCACTCGTCGGAGCGACACTCACCGAATCACCTCCCCAAAGGGTCCGTCTAGGACTATTTGGAATCTTTCCTCCAACTCAACCCCACCCTTCAACAAAAAGAGGGTTATTCAGGGTTTTTCTCTGCCTTTTCCCAACACGCACACTCGCCTTTAAAAAGAAAATTGGGGTTTAGCATTGGCATATTTACTTCCCCCTCTCCCATTCCTATATACAGTCGTGTTGGGTTTAGTATGTAGTGTAGTTCTAGAGCTCTTGACCAATCAATAGATAACCTACTACTCCCCCAAAAAAAAACCTCCCCCCCCCTCCCCCCACACTCCCGCCCCCCGGCAAACACAACACACACCCCATGGTTAACACTAACAGATGTGTATTGACATTTCTCGCGCTTAGCTTACACTGCCCTAGGTCAATATTCGGGTGTGTGAGTACGCTAGTGCATGCGATGGGAAAGGAAGACGGCTAGTACATGCCAATCAATGCGACCAAGTGCCAATGTGACCACAAGCATAGTTGTGACAAATGTCGTTGTGACTCCACGTGTCGGTGTGACCAAAGTACCGCTGGTTGCTTCACATCGCCGGGTTTGCCCCTCTTATTTATATTTTACAGGCTAGACTCTCTTTAGTACCTGTGTACCTTAGGCTTGTACAATGCAGATGACTAGTGGTCAGTGCTACTGGGTGACCACTGCTCACTGGTCATTATGACATGGAATTGGAGAAGTTTAACTATAATTTACAGCTATGGTCTCTACTTGATACTAGTGTGTACGTTGTACTATGCAGGAGACTGGCGATCAGTGGCTGACAGATCGCTTTGCCGACATCGCCCAGGCTCCACACAAAACATTAAACGATTTATGTGGCGCATGTCACCGACTCACTGGGGAGCCGTCGTTAGCGTGGCAGACTTTGTGGGATAGAGAGGTTTTTTTTGGAACTCAATGCGTGATCAAACTTCCTTATCACAATTTCTCAAGTAACCCGCAAGAAAAAAGAATCTTGAAAATGACGAGAGAGAGAGAGAGAGAGAGAGAGAGAAGAGAGAGTAGAGAGATTCGAGAGAGAGGAGATTCGTCACAGCAAACTTATCACGTGACACCATATAGAATAGTAATGGCTAAATATTTCAAATAATGCTACTTTATATTTTTATAGACTGCCATGCCAGGTGAAAGTCTCTGATTATAAGTCGTAGGCTGCTGGGTATGATGATCATCCTCTTCAACTTCTTCATTCTCACGTTCTACGAAGCGTCTCCAACTGACGAACGTCATACTCAGGAAATTTTTAGCCACAGTGTTTTCGTGTCATATCAGTGTTTTTGTTTTTTTTTATGGATTTGCTTGTGTTGGAGCCGCACGATTGGATGTGAGTTTCGTCTACAACATCACTACGCTGACACAGAGTAGAAGCCTATTCTGTGTGCCCCATTTACCTACTGTATTTGTGGATTTACATTAATTAAGCTGCCACGTCCTCGGCTACAGCCTATCTAATTTGGTTTGGGAATTGTGCAACAACAAGTCTTTTTAGTATCCTGCGTCGAATCATCATCATGTACATCTGACGAGTGAAGCCGACCAAGTTTTCTTGTTGTGCAAAACTGTTTTATCACTCTACACTTATTCCTTCTGTCAGTGTCTGTTCTATTCTGGATGTGTGCTGGACTATCAATATTGTAATTTGAGTTCTTCAAGTTTTGTTAGTGCTGTTTCTTCGAGCTCTCTGTGGAGGGACATTGTTTTAGGACGGTTTTTATATTCTGTCGTACCATTGTCTTCAAGATGGCAGTGCCATCATTTCAATGCTTGTGAACATTACTGTCATCATCTGTGAGTCGTGAATCCTGTGACACTTGTCAATCCTCTGAACGCTACAAGTCAAAGAGAAAAGGTCGTCACTAGCTAAGCAGTATATATTATACGTTTGTATTGTATGCCTGGTGTCTAGTTCCTGTACCCGTGAGCATTGTGGTTGTGTATTGTTTAATCCATCATCATCATCATCATCATCATCATCATCATCACAAAGATTCTTTTGATTCAATAATAATTTTGTTTCCTTACTCTCACTCTTTTGTTTTATTTTCCTGGAAGAAAAGATGTAGAGTGGGAAACGGTGGTTGGTGTCTAAAGAACCATGTTAACAACACAGTGGCAAAAAAATACAATAGCCCTCAGACATGTATAAATGGAGCCACTGCACTGCACCATCCACAGTGCCCTAACGTTGAGACATATTGGGGGCTCGTCCGGGATCCAACCACCACCACACTCTGCACGCTTTCTCCATTAGTGGGGCTGGAGGGTCCATCATCATCATCATTAATTTAACATCCAGCGCTACAATCGTCACCAGATCGTTCATATGCTTAATTAATTATTTGCAGCAGTACGTAAATCATGTCTTGCTCTGAGTTGTCATAATCTGGATGTGGATCTAGAACACTGTTGCTAGACGCACACATATAAACTCGGTGGACAAATTATGTATTAGTACAGAGAATGTATTTAGTCTATAACTTTTAGTCTTGGTGTACTAACTGGGGTATTAGTAGAGAGACTAGGCAGCTCATTACCCTGCAGTATACGTGGTTGCGTGGTATACTCTTCTAACATAGAGGGTTCAACAGGTGTGTTGAACGATTTTTACACATGGTAAAGTCATCAGTGGTCGAGGTCGCTAGGATTGCTGTAGGTGGTTTGTGCTGAGAGAGCAAAACTGCGTGCGTAAGATTAGATCTGTATAGATCCGTTGTAGCTCTGTGGAGAGAGCTATGTCCTGGATTCGAACAACTAGGCGTGTGTAGACGTACACACAAGTTCGGGTGGAGCAGTTCACAGTTAGTGGTGTTGAACCAACGATTTCTGGGCAGGTGAAGCCTGTTGTGTCTAAAGTGTAAACACATTGATCTTGTGGTGTGTTGGGATGATCGGTGGATAAATCCACATTCAGTTAGTATACCTGAGAGTTTGCTGGCTTGTGAAGCCGACTGTCTTGTGAAGACACGTGGTAGATTTGAGGGAAATCTACGGAGCCGTTAAGTGGTGTGTACTAACTGGCATTGTGTTTATATCTCCTACTTGGATCACTCATTACCAAAACGTAAACATGCCTAACCACAAAAAAGAGTGTAACGCGGACTCGGACCGTCGCTCACCTGCGGATCAGACGTGTTTTTGTGCGCTCTGCTGAAGTGCTCTCTACCTCCACTTTGTGAAAAACTGGGACTACCACTTTGTTTGCAAAATGTAACATATCACTGTCTTCATGGATTCCTTCAAGTTAAAGAAAGTTCTTTAAGTTGTGTATTTTTTTTTCTTTCATAATTTTCAAAAGAAACCTTTTCATCCAGATCGAGGCCGAAAAACGAAACTGATCAACGCGAGAAGAGCGTGAACACGTAGGTGTCATGGCTTAATATTCCGTACCCAGTGAGGTTGGGCGCAGGCAGTGCAAGATGAGTGTGTGTGTGTAGGCCTTGAGTGTTTCATGGAGACGTACTTCAAAAAATGTGTTTTGCCTCTCATGTTGTTGACAGTAAAGTAATATGTGTTCTTCAGATTGATTAACGTAACGGAACACTCTGTAAAAGTGCCAGGAAATATTTTCTTATATTGCGGTTTGAGAGAGAGGGGGGGGAGAGAGAAGAGGGAAAAAAAACAACATGTAGGAAGAGACTAACTGATGCTAGCGAGAGAATGTCAAGTCGCCCCATCACTAAATTTCTTCAAGGCCAAAGAAGTAGCAAAAGGAAATCCTCCTCCACGTCATCAGCAAGTGACTCTGGCAACAGTCCCGTTCCCGCCTCAGTATCTCAAAGCAAATCACGGCAAAATTTGAAAAAACAGAAGAAAGAAACTGAAGTTATTCTAGAAGAAATGGAGGTGCAGAAAGCCCTAGACGAAATTAAGAATCAACTCCAAAACATAGTGACCAAAGAGGAGTTAAGAATCAACTCCAAAACTTAGTGACCAAAGAGGACTTTCAAAGCTTGAGAGAAGAAAATGAACAGTGTTGTGTCTAGACTGACAAACAGAATCGACAAACTAGAAAGCGACATGTTTTTGATTTGCAGACGGAAAAAGGACAAACTCAGGAGTGAAAGTCAACAACTGAAGGAAGAGAATAAAGAACTGAAAGGAAAATTAGAACAGTATGAGAGGGGGTATACAGGACTTAAACGTGAATTAAACGATAACGAACAACATGGCCGCCAGTGGAATCTTCGTGTGTACGGTGTCTCAGAGGCTGGTGGAGAGGAGCTGGTGAATGACTGTGTTAAAAAATGTGTGGCTGTCTTCAAAGAAAAGGTGGGTGTGGAGGTGAAAAACAGTGACATTGAAATAGCTCATCGCTCAGGTAGGAGGGGTGGAGCAAGGCCCCGCCCGATCCTCGTCCGCTTTCACTCCAGGAGACTGAGGGAGGAAGTACTCCACAACGCGCCGAAAACTGAAACAGTCTGGCATCTCCATCGGCGAAGACCTGACTCAGGCCAACTACAGACTGTTAAAAAAGGCCAGTGAACACTCAGCCACTTTAGCAGCATGGTCAACCAACGGCAAAATACTCGCCAAACTGAAAAATGGAAAATTGCTTAAGATTGATATTGAAACCAACGTAGAAGAAATGTTAAGAAGAGAAATGTGTTGTTTTTTTTTTTTTTCTTTTCCCAAAATACATATACAGGTGTGTGTTACTGTGTGTGCGGGCGTGCTGTGTGTGTGTGTGTGTGTGTGTGTGTGTGTGTGTGTGTGTGTGTGTGTGTGTGTGCAAACATATGTATATGTGTGTATTTGTATGCATGTATTTGGGTATGTATATGTATGAGTATATATGTGAGTAAAATGTGTATGTACATACAGGTGTGCATATGACCATAAACTTTAAATAGTCTAAAAAGAGGGAGATATTTGGGGAGGAGGGGGGATGGTAGAATCATGATAAAATCAGAAATGAGGATGTCCTCTTTCGCCCCCCCCCCCCCCCCCCCCCTCCGGAGCAGATGTGCATAGCTATGCATATGGTATGTGGACACGGATATGTATGCGTGTATATAGGTATATTTATGACCCTAATATCTGACAGTCCACTAAGCGATTCGGGGGTGGGGGGGGGGGGGGGGACTGGGGGGGGGGGGGGTGTTCAAAATCAGAACGAGGACCCCCTTTTTTTCGTTCTCCGTCGCTGCAGGCCTCTTTTAATCGCAGATTAGAGCTGGGGGATGATAGTAACGTCAAATGAAAACAAAATGTTTTTGATGTACAAAGATTTTTTTTTTTTTTGACAGGAGAGTAATTGGGGGTTATGGGTGGGGAGGTGGGGTAGGGGATGGGATATATGCCATAGGACCACTTCAGGATAGATGAATTGAGATTTCCAACCATTCTCATATGGAGAGACATGGCAAAAACTGGATCTCGGTGAATATACTCTCTGATTGTGAACAGAGGAATAATTTCTGTTGAGAAAGAAGTGAATTGATTATTTTTTAAAAGAATTGTGAATGTTGCACAATCGGATTGGAACTACACAGGCGGGCACACGCAGGGACACACACGAGTACATATACTCCCGCTTCACTCATGCGGGCATGGATGCGCGCGCGCACACAAGAGGTCGGGGAGGAACGGGAGGATTTAGAGTGAGTACGCAAAGAGTTTTGCTCTTTCGACAGATTACTCTGGGTACCGTTGATTCCTGTGGATTCTTTCCTTCTCTTTTCAATCTTTCCAGACTCATGCACACGAGACCAAGATGCCTATCATTGTAAATTGTGTCAAAATGATACCTAATCTCAAAAAATGAAGTGTGAAAAATGAGGCAACAACATGGAGTGAGAATTTTCTTTTGTTGTTGTTTGTTTATTGTATATATATTTTTTCCAGAGGCCAACATTTGGCCCAGTGTTGATGCATAATGATAATGTGATGGAACCCCGTACTTACCGTTGACTTTCTTTTTTTTTTTTTTTTCTTTTCTTTTTTTTTTTTTTTTTTTTTTTTTTTGAATGAAAAACGTAAATGTGTATTGTTTGTATGGATGCACCGCATGTAGCCAAATTCTCTCTCTGTCCCTCTCTCCCTCAAGCGTACACACCCGCGTGTGGGGTGTGCGCGTGGCGCGCGGGCGCGCGTGGGGCGCGCGCGCGCGCGCGCGTGTGGGCAGGTGTGCTCGCGCGTGCTCGCGTGTCGCGCGCGCGCGCGCGCATTCACAGACATGTATGCAGTTGCATACATGTACGCGCGCGCGCGCACGGGTGCACGCATGTAAGAAATAGTGATTGCCTATAGGAACCCCCCTGCTGCCCCATTTCACACATGTGTTGTCATGTCACTCAACATCCAAAACAAGAGGAAGGACATGAATGGTCAAAATGAATGGTTTTGTTCGTTGTATCAGTCTTCTGTAAATTATTCTTTGTATGTTTCTTCCAATTGATTTTAGACTGTATTTTTTTTTTTCTTTTTTCGTGAATGTATGTCATTTTGAGTGGAATGTGCTACTTGCTTTTCAAGTATATGATTTCGATGTAGAAAATCCGTATGTGGGATCTGTGTTTTGGCTCCTATGTTATAGTCAGTATGGGGGAGAGGTGGGGGGGGGTGGGGTTGGTGGGGTGATGATGGGGGGGGGGGGGGGGTGATGAAATGAGAAGGGAAGTTCAAAACTCACTTGCTTGACGTTTTTTTTTTTTTTTTTTTTTTTTTTTTTTTTTTTTTTGCTCCCTCTCCCCTTCCCTCGCGCCCCCCTGCCCGACCCTCTGACCCTCTTCCTTTTTTTTAATTTTTTTATTTAAAAAAAAAAAAAAATTTTTTTTTTTTTTTTTTTTCGAAACAAGTCGGATGGGCTTCCGGGGTTGGGTGGGGGTGGGGAGTTTTAACGTGAATGTGGTGGCTGAAACGTTTTGCCAGATAAATCGACAAATATACCTTAACTCAAGGGAACCTGTTGAGAGGGGTGGATTAGGGGAGGGGGTGGTGCGGGGGGAGGGTGTAAGACTGAAGTCAAATTATTTTGTGAGGAAGTCTGCCTCTACGACCGCCTTCTTCTTTTATAATATCTTGGTCCCGTGACATCTTTTTCAACCTCATGAGCATCTCTCCTCCTCTCTCTCTCTCTCTCTGTCTGTGTATCTGTCTGTCCGTTTCTTTGTCTCTGTCTGTCTGTCTGTCTGTCTGTCTGTCTGTCTCTCTCTCTCTCTCTTACCGGGGAAATGGGAGTAAGAAAAATGAAGAGATACTTAACATTTTATTCATCTAGAAATGAACAGTGTTTGTAAAGTCGAATGCCATAACAACGTTCTTTTTCTGTGAAAAATATTGATACCAGTTTTTTGCTGTGGATCCACTTCATCTATTGCACTTATGCCTCGCCCAGGATTGTCGAGGAGAACTTTTGACTTTTTGATTGCATGTTTTTTTTTTTTTTTATTGTTATTGTGTGAACAAG
>JADBJO010035971.1:0-11604 GCA_016801955.1 Conus betulinus | reverse complement strand
TGGTAATGTTAGTAGTAATGAGCACTTCATACAGTCTATACATTGCAGAGAGCTCATTAGAGAGGAGTTCAAGTCTGAAACACTTGTCTGAGGGGGGTTTCTTCTGCTAAATGGATCTTTTCCTACTTCTACACAATTACAATTTGCTGCTCAGTCTATCAGTATTTTATCAAGTCAGCTTGAGGTTCTAGCCATTGCAGAAGTTTGGCTTCCTTGGATTTCCGCTGCTTTTCCGCTAGAGTGTTGAAGGTGTAGATGAAAGGATTGATTGCTGAGTTCAAGGGCAAGATGAATATTGCCAGTGCCACAGTCACTTCTCCAGGGACAGGAATACCAGCCAGAGCCAGCACTCCACACAATCCGATGGGAAACCAACACATGAAATCTGTCATTGCCACAGTGATCAACCTTCGGGCAACAGTTATGTCATGTGATGCTTTTGTAGCGTCGGTTTCCAAGGCGTTCTTTTTCACTGACCAATAAATAAAGGCCTGGCCCAATGAAACGAATAGAAAACAGCACAAAATTCAGGACTATGAACACGCTGAAAGAGTACACCCTCCCTTTGAATTCTCGCCTTGTTACCGGCAGTGGAATACAGATGCCTGTCTGGCCATAAAATTCCCATTGAGCTGTCGCTGGAAGTAAGGGCACAAGAGCAAGGCACCAGCCGACCAACCAGATTAACAGACAAGACATTGCTGCCGATGTTCTGTCGAAGCGCAAAACTACTGAATGGAAAGCGAAGAACAAGGAAAACGATCCAGTGTGATGAGCCAGATGACCAGAGCAGACACCTCATTAGACAAGAGAGACAGAAAACCCGCCATTTTGCATACTGCACTGGTTTTCCATGTGTCATCGTAATATAGGTACCTTCCACGGTACATACCATCAGCCACTCCAATGATAGCAATATAGACACCCATCAGAAAATCTGACATGCTAAGACTAGTCACAAACACACTGTAGCCACTTGATGAGGTTAGACTTTTTACCAAAATACGTGAGAAGAAGCAGAAGATGTTACCTGTCACAGAGAGACAGGTGATCAGCCAGAGAAATACACGGTAGGTCCATGATTGCAGCAAATCTTTGCAAGAAGAAATTTCATCTCTTGGTGCTTGGCAGTCTGTAGGAATGAAATTATCTGGAAGGATTTCATTGCAACACAGTTTGTAATTTTCGGACGATATCACTCGAAGGTTGGACTGATGCTGAAATATGTCGGACCGAAATGCTTTCAACAGGACTACCATGCTTGTACAGCTCAACCAGTCGTGGTAAGGACAGGAAGCCACCTGGACCAACAGTATGGATTTGAGTAAACGACAAATTAAGCTTCTGCAAATGTGAAAACTTTGCCAAAATTTTACTGTCAAACTCTGTAAGCGAGGTTTCCAACGCATCCAACATGACAAGTGCATTCTGCACCGCATCTGCTGAGTGGCCAGCAGACAGTAAAGTTAGTGGATTTCCCAACAAACTCAGAGTCTTCAAATTGACGAAATTCCCAAAATGACTCATGTTGACATGTTGCAGCATATTGCTGCTGAGGTCAAGAAATTTTAAGTTTAACAATTTCAAGTCAGGCAACTGGACCACAGAACATTTAGAAAAAATCATGTGAACAAGATAATTGTTCTTCTTGATAGCAGAAAGCGCCATACCTGAACCCGTGACATCCAGAGAACGAAGCTGGGGATAGTGTGATGCCGAAAAAGGCTGGGTACACAGGAACGTGTGACCTTGACACAGACAGTTCATTGGACACACCACATCACATGACAGTTCATCGTCATGCATCGGACAGTGAGACCAGCCATCACACAGGTGGTTGATGTGAATGCATATCGCAGACAGACTGCATTTCATCAGCCCTGCACACACCAGTCGCTCACACCCCTCTTCGTCCTGATGGCCAACACAGTCATGCACCCCCATCGTGTGAAGACGGGCACACAGTCGTGTATTGCACCAGGACATCGGTAGTGAGTGTCAGGACAGGATTCATTGGCTTTCATCGGACTTGAAACGAAAGATTCAACACCATTGAATGTCACCAGAACAGGAGATGTAAGAAAACTGGCCTGAATCCTGTTCTGATTCTGAGGTATTTGCAGCTGCTTTCATCGGATTCATCTTGACAGTGAGATACTCTGTTGCACACGTCATCGTAAGACACACAGAATGCGTTAGCGCAGGTAAATGCGCCAATACACAGTGGGTGTATACAAAAAGACTCGTCACTCTTGTCGTGGCAATCAATTATGAAGTCACACACCTGTGTGAATGAGAGTTCAGTGGTTTCGTCATTGCATGGAAGTGTGGGGACTGGAATGGGACGATTGTTTTCTAAATCATATGTTTTGTTGTTGTTGTGTGCACTTGAACAGCGAACAGAAAATGTATATGGAGAAGCAACCTTTGCACAACAAAGATTATATTGAAATGGATCGCACAAAAGGAACTCACGTGTCAAATAACCATCAAGGCACAAAACTAGAGAAAGCTGCATTCTGTTTGGCCATGTTCGCGGGTTGGACAGCACAATTTCATCTAAATGATTTTGTTTCTGCTGAATACCTCTAGACTAAATTCACACATAATTGTACAGTCCAGTAGGCGAAATGTTAGTTCACAACTTCTAAGTGCAACATCAATTTTCCTGTCAGGTTGTGGTAACTATGCATTGATCTTTTTCAGATTTAGTAGTCGCTTGAATATGAACAGAGTGGTAAAGGACAGTCATGTCTTCAGATACAAGTTCCTGACGATATATATTAGGTAAGTCCATAACGCCAAAATACAGACCAGGTAAAAATTCTTTCCCTTTTATTAACTTGAACACGAAAGAAAGAGGGTCATTTATGCAGGCTGGCATCTTCAACACACCTCCAAGAGAATTACAATACGCATTAGCTCTTTTGTTGATGTTTGTTTCATTACTGTCAAATCTGTTCAAACTGCTGACAAGTATATAGCAATGACTGCAAAGAGCTACCGAATTCCGGCCATTGTGTCCGCCCAAAACGTTCGTTTGGTTCTTTTTCACATTCACATTCTTCTTTTGTGTTTCAGTCAATCAATTTTTATTAAATAAACACACACAGGTACACACGAGGTACCTCACGCATACTGACGCATTCATTCTGCTCTAAGAGAGAGTACGTACCCATTGAACATTTTAATTGCCAGGAGTCTTGGAAATAATATTTAACTTCAACGGATTGATTAACTACCAACATAGTACATATCAGTCATTTCAAATTCACTGTCTGCTTCGGTTCGAAGAATGATGTTTATGGCATGAAACATAGTCATGCATGTCCAATGCTGTGCTCCCTCTAGAAACAGCTCACTGGAGGGAATAGGTTTATCAATGGACCCAATATTGTTGCATCTCCCGTATTCAGTAATATGATACATGACTGATGTCACTATGAAATCATTGAAATTTATTTGAGGACTGCTTGAAAATGACTTGGGGGGGGGGGGGGTCATTTTTTGTAGTCATGTATACGATTTTTTTTAAATGAGTTCCATTTTCAGCTTTATGGCAGCTACGTCAATAACTAATCAAACAAGGAAATGAACGTAGACCTAGCCGTTTATTGCATTTTGTACTGTTCTTGCCTACAACGATTTTTTTTTATACTTCTATGCAAACTACATTTAGTGCGTCTCCCAGTCACATGTATGAATATTTTGAAGTGCTAGCATTGGAGTTAGGTGAAGGTGGAAGATACGGTTAATGGGTGGGCAGAACCATCTAAAATGAAACCTTGTAAATAGATTTTCACTCGTTTCCTTTCCGGTTCCAACACTTGAAACCACCGAAAGAAACCGTGAGGCTATTTTGTTTTCAAAGTGTAAGTGAACGGTGCACGTATACAGCAGAACTGCAGCACTGAAATCTGGCAATGAGTACTGCTCTTCGCTCAGACATTTCTCATTCTGTGCAGAGAACGATTTACTGTTTTCTCGTTGTAACTTTCAAAAATGCACATGAAAGACTCAGGCAAATGGTATGGCTTTCACAAAATGTTTTGTCAGCAGGTCCTTTTTTTAAGCACCTACTATGGGCAGTTAGGTATGGTCCGTAGCCATTCCTGCCCCGTTGTGACCTCACCACCGCCTGTCTTTTGTCAAGTTGTTCTCTCTCTCTCTCTCTCTCTCTCTCTCCGCTCTCTCTCTCTCTCTCTCTCTCTCTCTCTCCTCTCTCTCTCTTCCTCTCTCTCTCTCCTGCCTGCCCTCTGTCTCTCTGTCTCCTGTCGTCTGTCTCGTCTCTCTTCTCTCTCTCTCTCTCTCTCTCTCTCTCTCTCTCTCTCTGGCTTTCTGCGTAGACTTCCATGAATGCACGCGCGCGCATGTGTGGTGTGTGTGTGTGTGTGTGTGTGTGTGTGTTGTGTTGCGTGTGTGTGTGTGTGTGTGTAAGAGAGACAGAGAGAGAGCTTGTTTGGCTTTGTGCCTTTGATTTGTGCCCATGTTTCTGTCTGAACAGTGTTTACCTTAGTCACAGGGATATTTTTGTATATTGCAGATGGTGCGAAATCATGTCCAAAGGACCAAGAGACATTTAGATCATGCAGATTGCTGTCACAACTGTACTCCCAAAGGAAACAGTGCTTGAGAAAGTCTCTAGAAACCTTTGGTTTTTCCTTTTGAAACTCTGAGATGAGCGTTAAACAGAGGAAAAGATGGCAGGAGTACTGATCTTTCTTATGCAAGAAGCATGTTCAAAACAGAAAATCTTCTCTGACAAAGAAGAACCTGTCTTGTCTGAGTGTTTCTGTACGCCTTCTAGGACAAGCTTTCCCTTGGATTAGAAAACTTTATGGTCCATGGCTTATAAACTTATAGTGAAAATTATCTTTAAAAGTTCCTCATGGCTAGAGTATAAAGTGTGGCTTGCTGGAAAAGACTAGACAAGTAGTTTCTTGGGGAAGCACAAGACACTAACCAAAGGGATACCGGAAATAACAAGTGTTGCATGCGCAAATTACTTTCACCAGTACAATGCCCAGGAGTTTTAGGGATGCCTTCACCATGTGAAAAGCTGTTTTGTTCTGTATTGTTTTGTTTTCAGTCACCAGTACAATGCCTAGGAGTTTTAGGGATGCCTTCACCATGCGGAAAAGCTGTTTTGTTCTGTATTGTTTTTTTTTCAGAACAAGCAAAATCTGATATCAAACTTGAGGAATTTTGCTAAACAGGCTATGAATTGATGTTCCATGTGAACTTTCTGAAGTCAAATTCAATTCTGAAGAGCATGAGAACCCTGTGCGTGTGATGTAAGACTTTCTGTTGGATGACGCCACCAAAATCGTCCTTGCGCACAGTCATCTTGCTCCAGAAGACATATACCCCACATCGGACACTCCTACAACCACTGATACGCGTGCTGCCCCTGATACTGATGCAGCTACTAACCCATATCCAACCTCTGATACTCGAGCGGCTACCACCATCAATATAGCTACTGACATTCGTGCACTTACTGACACGCATGCCGCTTCTGACTCTAATGCAGCTTCAGACGTATAGACAGCGTGACATCCATGCAGCTGTTGACATGCATGCAGCAACTGTAATGAATGCTGTTAACACCCTGCAACTGCTTGCACTCAAGCAAATCCAATCATCCCGAGTGTAGTAGACCCGTCAACATCATGGACAAATACGCACAGAAACGTTTTCAAAAACTAGCGTTGCATGAAAGCCCGATCAGCAAAGTCTAAGGGATCACAGAACCATGCAAGCCCTTCAACCGTGACAGCCCATTGGAGGGATACAAACTGCCCAGCCAAGTTCTTTTGTTAAAGTACAGCTTAATGTAATCTTTACCTTTGATCTAGGAACGTCGTGGGAAACTTCTCTTGTGGTCTAAGTTTTTCAGGGATCCAATCATTACATTAAGTTGGGTTTAAATTCACACACACTGCGTCTGAGGTATGCTTCAACTGACCACACACATACGCACACACACACACACACACACACACACACACACACACACACACCACACACACAGAGTGAGAGAAGGACAATGACAATGACAATGCTTTATTGGCAATAGTTAACTACCCCTTATGCCAAGGGAGTGCATGCGCAGTTTCTTTTAGCGTTGCCAAACTCTGCCAACAATAGAAATGCGAGTCAAAAGAAGTGTACACACGGAAAATAGTTAAACAATACTAATAACTAGAAAATAAGGAAAAAGACCATTCATGAAACAATATTTCTCATCACAATAAATCACTTCTTGCATAATCATGATTTACAAACACAGCCTACATATTAAGTTTTTTGTTTCTACATCGAAAAGCTTCCGCCACAAAATTAGCAAATGAGTTTACAATGTCTACATTTTCAGAGAATAAAATTCCAAAGAGGTTTCAGTTTGGCCGAAAAAGGACTTAAAGGCAGAACAATCATTTCTAAATTTCTTATTCTCTGGGCATCTAAAAACAAAGTGGACCAAGTTTTTCTTGCTTCAAACCCCAGACTTCTTGTTCGAAACCGAGGGAATACACCTCTAAAACGCTTACAAGAAATTTATGTCAGATAGTTCTCAGCCTGAAAAAGATCTTTAATTGAGTTTGTTTTAAGCTCATACTTGTCATTTCCTTCCATATTACTAAGCCAATCTTGCATATGGCACGTAATCAACCTATCTTTAAACTCTGACAAAAAAAGAGCGACTTCATGACCAACGGGGTGTTTCTTAACCAGTATTTTTGGGTCAAGTGTACATTAACATTTTGAACAAACGTCTAGTTGTATGGGCCACAGAAAAGAAATGATTATAGAAGAAGAACAGGCTGGTTTTAGAAAGGATTATAGTACTGTAGACCACATTTATACCCTGTTTACCATTGTACAAAAGCATTTATTGAAAAACTCTAAATTCTATGTGGCCTTTGTAGACTTTCGAAAAGCCTTTGACTCAGTTAACAGAAATAATTATGGGATCTTTTAAGAAGAGTGGGGGTAGGTCGAAGATATATAAATCTTTGAAGGCCATATATAATACTGTAACAGCTAGTGTACGTGATAACGGTTTACATTCAGATTACTTTGAGTGTCCAAGAGGGGTGAAACAAGGGTGTATTCTTAGTCCCCATTTATTTTCTTTCTTTATAAATGAATTGGCTATTGAAATATCTGCTGATGACATTATCCTTTTCTCCGAATCTGTGTTGGGATTACAAAACCAGTTACGCTTATTAAAACAAGAAGCAGATAGACTGTACCTAAAAGTTAATTTAGATAAACAAAATGTAGTGGTATTTAGAAAGGGTGGGTATCTGGCTACATGTGAGATATGGCGGTATGGGGCGAATGAAATTAGAGTTACGCACTCGTATAAATACTTAGGAATCATCTTTTCTACCAAACTGAGTCTTAGCATGGGTTGGTCAGAAATGTGATGAAAAGCAAAAAGGGGGTGTAATAGAAATCTGTCGATGAATGAGAAAACTAAATTCTATAGATCCGTCATTGGAAACTGTTTGACACACAAATCCAGCCTGTTCTAACATATGGTGCAGAAGTTTGTGAATGAGCAAATGGAAACTGTACACAACTTTGCTATCAAACGGTTCCTTAGTGTACCTTTGCATACCTCTAAAAATAATGTGTCGGGCTGAAACTGGTCAATTTCCTTCATGTATTTAAACTGTTGTTAAATGTTTGAAGTATTTGTTGTGACTATTGAAATTCCAATGACAAGGGTAAATAAACAGGCATATTGCATGACACTAACTCAATTGGAATTAGGTCGTCAGTTGACTGTTCACCTTGGAGAGTGCTAGAATGTCCTTCTGAACACACTGTCCTAAAGTTAAAGACAGTTGGCTTCATGCAGGCCCTACAGCGCCAGAATGCCTTAACTGGCCATAATGTCACTTTCACACATTAGGTCCATTTGCGACGTTCCGACCTTTTGTTCTGAGTGACCAAAATGTCTTAAAAATTTGAACAGTGTGACCACCCTGCACAGAGCCAGAATGTCTCAACTGACCATACGATCTCAAATGGGGTATTATGGTGTTCTATCCCATTGTGGCTGCCTACAGAACCCTTTGCGTTCGGTGTCAACAAGCCTCATCTTACTCGACTGAAGTTTGCAAATTACATTTGTAGTACTCTGCTACCAACAGGCGCCACGTCACCATACCAATTTAATTACTTCCAGGAGATACTTTATATAGGACTAGTCTCTTCAGAAGATGAATTGACATTGCATGTGGAAGACTCCTCGCTCAGCACTGAAAGTAGGGAAAGGACTGCCGCATAAATGTGTATGGCAACGTTACTCTAGCAGGAATGGAAACTATGCACGTGGTATAGTTGTGCAAATTAGTAAGGCTGCACGAAAATAAAACTCTGTCAGCATAGGAAGGGAAAGATTCTGAAAGGCAAGTGGATAAACTTCAGACAACAAGCTGATCATATGTACAGAGTCCCCTTCAGACGTGCAAACCAAGACAAACAAGCAGTATACATCGTATTCTGGGCTGGAAAAAAAGGCAGAGAAACGTTCAATTCCTGACATTTTCTTAAAAGCTGACTTAAAAACTTGACCTACTGTGCACCAGATTTCAAGAATACTCTAAACCAAATCCGAAGAAGTATTTTTACCAGGAATATTTTTTTCCACAAGTGGAAACAAAAATCCAGGGAGATGTTCAATGCTGAATTTGTCACAGATCGAAATCTCCAGACAACCTGAAAGAAGAAATAGTGCAGGTCAAAATCGTCGCATGAGTTCAGTTTTCTCCTTCCAGAGAAGAAGTGTTTACTGAGAGTGACCGTTTCAGTAGGGATTCCAATTTTGACATTGGCACAGCATTCAGGGCGACAAAGCAGCATCTGGCACAACCGCAAGAGTACCAACCTCAAACAAAGAGAAAAGCAGCCTGCATCACAAGATGTACTGTGGGGGCACTCATACAAAACTTTTGCCCGCTATTTTGCCAGATATGCCAGTACTGCAAAAAACAAATCACAGTGAAAATGGCTCAAAATGACAAAAATCAATCTCATACACAAAGAGAGTAACAAACGCATAAGTTACGCTGTTATACCCACTATATGTCCAATCACACCACTACTAACAAGACGAAAATGCTGATGTTTTAACTGGCTGCATTGAAGGGCGTGTACGGCAGTCCGACCCTGCATCTTCTGACCTTCACCATGACGCTGGGGATCACAGGTAGATCAAGATTGACACTAGAGCCTTTGTCACCTCTTTCCTACTGTCCAAACACCAGCAGCTGACGAATCGACCAACATCATAAAAGAACACTCACCAGTTGCAGCGCGACCCTCTAATGTAATAGGAAATAAGGTATGTATAAAATACGCCACAAACATGCTTAAATTTCTCTTTGCCAACATCTGCCATGCAAAAACAAGTCTTAGCCTACAAGCACACGTGGATCTTGGTATCATCCAGCTTCTCCTCTCAAGCAAAAGTACTTTTCCAATGACCAAAGAATCCATTCTCCGAGACTACAAAACGCTTTCAACGGTCCTGGATCACCATTGGCAGATGTCACCATTTACGACAATCCCAGTGCTACTCCATTCACATAAATACAAAGGCGGATTTCACATGCTGGGGAGGATAAGCCAAAGAAGGAATTGGTTTGGGTGAAAAGACAGATGTCATCCACAAGACTGCAGAATCTCCAGTTGCGTCAACTCTTTAGTCACACTTTTTAAAAAGCCTAACTGCCAGTAGGAGGTATGTTTCGATCCCAAAGATTTCAGCACAAAAATCTGCCACCATTAGAAGACACACCAGCTAAAAACGCGCCTAAACCCAGGTGTTTCAACAAACATAGCAAGAATTAGATACTGGAAGCGGATTCTAATGGAGCAATCTTCAATACCACGTCATCCACACTCAGTCTGAGCAACGATGCTTCATGGGACTTAATTTTGAAACCAACAAAACACTTTAAGGGAATACCTGGTATAGCATCATTTGTAGATGTCATCATCCTTTCTGGAGCCAGCAAGGGAGAGCTTGATGCCAAACTGAAAGCAAACGGACAGGCAAGAACCAAAGAGAAACTGAAGCTGAACACCATGACAGGCTAATCACAATACATCTGTGTGCACAAAAGAATCATAATACCTGTTGAACATACTGTCTTCTTTTGCTTTATTGTTCTATTCTTCTGTTTCGTTCTATCTTCATTCCTTTCTTTTCAATTCGATTTAAGATTTTGTACAAGTGTTCTCCTTTACAATACTTAGCATTTTTCTTCTCCTTTCGTATCAATGTTGACTATGTAATTCCGCCGATGTGTTTATTGTATTCTTTTTTCGTCACCAAGCACACCATAAGCTATTGCATGCTGCTGCTTCATTTTAATACTTTGTTTATGCACACTTCATTGATCAATAAAGAAATGCTTATAGAAAAAAAATGTGGATGGACAGGTGGTCAGCGATGTCGTCACTGAAGACCATGAAGAGTATAGGGGAGATGTGCACACTCTCTTATCTTCACTAACGTGCTTATCTGACCATCCTGTTTTACACGGCCCTATCTTTGGAATAGGAACTTTGGATACAGTGATATATGTTGCTTCGGTCTCTTTTTGAAGAGGCTTTCTTTCCACAACTCGGCGAAAACCTAGTCAGGTCAACAAAGACGGTGATGATTTTTAACGCCGTTTTCCATGTACTGAGTTGGGAGTGCTATATGATCTTTCATGCCTGCGTTGTTGCAGAGGTCAGAATGTGTTGAGCTGATGAGCCCGTTCTTCTCCAGGTGAGATTGGAGGCGCCTGTCTTACCAAGACAGCTGAGAAGATTGATGAGGTGATAGCCAGTCGTTTTGCATCTGTCCTTTTGCTTTTCAGAATAGGCGTTATGGTCGCCTCCTTCCAACGACTTAGAAATTCACCATTGAGTTCTAGGACTGGGTAATTGTTTTTCTATAACATCTGCTTGATGTTCTGCTGCAAAGAGGTTTTATCATATCATTTAATTGGCGATCCCATCTGTTCCTGGCTCTTTTCTCTTTGTCCCCATTTTACCTGTCTGATGGCACAGTACAACTCTTTGTGGTGAAGTATGAAGCTCGTCAGCTGAAAGCGTTTGCTTTCAAGCTCCTCTTTTCTTTTCCTTCTGATTTAGTGGTTTTTTATCATTCCATTTCGTTTTGTTTTTCCAGTGGGACATCTGAGAGACTGAATTTTTCTGCCAACAAGACACAACCATCTTTCCTGTATACATCTCCCATTTTCTTTAAGGAGCGTCACAATTTGGAGAATGCTGTGGCTGTCATTTTCAGGGCCTTTATAGCCCCCAGGCCCAGAGTTTGTGGTCCTTCTCTTTGTGCAGAGAACAGGTTTTCTCATGCCATGATTTTTCTTCTGTGATTCTTATATACTTCATCAAAAGCTGGCTCTGGCTATGTGCATCTGGGCCTCGTTATTTGGTTAGTTTTTCAACTGTTCTCCTGCTGTTTTGAGCTAGTTATGAAGGGTCGTGTAGATGATTGCTCCATCAAGGTCTTATGCCTGTGTGGTATGCCTTACTTGCTGAGTCCTAGAAATGTCGTTTAGCCTGTCTGTT
>JADBJO010035970.1:0-5000 GCA_016801955.1 Conus betulinus | reverse complement strand
ATAATGGGTAGTTAGAGGTTGAGGGTTAACTTCCTGGTTCATGTTACTGGGGGGATCAGGTTGGACTGAGGTTGGTTAGCCTATACCTGGAATGAGTGGGGTTAGGTGTTAGCTGAAAAAAAAAAAAAAAAAAAAAAAAAACTTTGTGAAGGGGTTGGTCATGCGTTAGTGCGGCGGAGGCCTGGGCGTGCCGTGTCCGTGCGTAGTGGCAGTAATCGTCCGTGCGGGGGTGCATTCGTGCGCTGCAACGTGGGCCGTACGTCGGGGAGGTGGTACGTGGTGTTGCGGCATAGTCCGTGCGGGGCGGCGTGGTCTGTGCATTGCAACGTGTTGCTGGGTTGCGGTGATAGTCTGCGGTTGTGAGATCAGTGGATGATGGCGTCTGGTACAGATCGTAAACTTAGGTCCCATCGCGTGTTGCAGCAGGAGGAAGTCAGTGGTGAGAAAGGATATGAGTTCACTCCTACTGGGCGTACGGGTGATGCTGTTGCGGCTGGCGAACCAACATCCAGTAGGAAGGGGTCACGGGTTGCTCCGGGGTCCGCAAAGTATGAGGTCACCATGTCCCCGGTGCAGCAGCGGTACACTTTGCTTGGGAAGGATTTGGGTCTCGACAAGATAGAGTTGGCCCAGTTCGTTGCGGATAATCTGGCTAAGGAGGAGGAACGGGGTCAAGAGTTGATTATAAAGAAGGCGCATAGGGCCCGGGAGTTGGCTAGGGAAGAGCAGCGTGCTGCGGCTAGATTCGCTAGAGAGGAGAAGGAGGCTGCAGCTAGGCTGGCCAGAGAAGAGGAGGAGGCCGCACTTAGACTCGCCATTCTTCGGGCAGATGCCCAGAAGAAGGAAGATGAAGTTGCCCTCCAGAAGTCCCGGCATACCCAGGAGGTAGTGGATAGCCAGGAAGAGTTCGAAGCCAGGAGAAGGAAGGAGCAGGATGAGTTAGCATTGCGTCAGAAAGAGGTTGACCTTAAGTGGGAAAATTGAAGCTTAAGGAGCGCAAGATGGAGCTAGCTGCGCAACGTGCGGAAGATGAGGCTACCAGCCATGTTGCTATTGATCCTCTCAATGATACCGACGATGTGGATATGTATCTTGCCCATTTTGAGCGGGTTGCCACACTCTGTCGTTGGAAAAAGGACATCTTGGTCGTCTCGACTCATTGCTCTGCTTCGAGGGAAGACAGAGACGCTATCTTACGTCTCAACGCTACCGACCTCGCTGATTTTGAGCATGTGAAGGAAGCGTTGTTGACCTATTTCCGGTTGGACGCCGAGGCCTACCGAAAGAAGTTTAGAAGCATGAAAAAGGATGTTGGCGAGACGTTTGAACAGTTTCTAGACCGGTTAAAGGCTTGCTTCAGTCTGTGGTGTTCGGCTGCTGGCAAGGACGAGACGAAGGCAGAGGATGTGAAAGACCTGATCATGGAGGAACAGCTTTATGGGACGTTGACTCCTGATTTCGTGACCGAGGTCCGTCGCACATCGCCCAGCAGTGCTAAGGCGGTGGCAAGGGAGGCGACTCGGTTGGCTGAGGCCCGCCGTATGGGCCGGGAATGCAGGGAGAGCAGAAAGAAAGCTGGATCGGCAACGGGGAATGGTCAGGAAGGGAAGTCTAAGCCTGCAGGAGGCAAGGGCCAGGATCAGGCCACTGAGGTCAAGATCTCTCAAGCTATTGCGTCGAGTTCAGGCAAGCCGCCAGGGTTCGCAGAGGCAGGTGACTTGTTACGCATGTGGTCAGCCTGGACATTACCAGCGTAATTGTCCCAATCAAATGCCCAAGTGCGGTTCCTTGCAAGTTCTGGAGGTGAAGTCTATGCAGAGACGTCGACACCACTATGCATATCATGCTCCAGGAAACCGTTCAGTCCACGGTGCGAGTTAAGGTGGGAGAAGCATGGGCTGATGGAGGAGTTAGGGACACCGGGGCGTCGCACACCGTGGTTGCCGCAAGACTGGTGCCCTATGATGCGTACACCGGGAAGACCCAGACGGTGGTGCTGGCAGAGTCACGTTGCCGTAGTGTGTTACCAGTGGCGTTGGTGATGTTAGATACACCATACTTTGTAGGCAAAGTGGAGGCTTTGGTAATGGAAGACCCGGTCACCGAGGTACTTGTGGGGAACTTCATCATCCGTGAGGGAGCGATGGTACCAGAGAGGGTTCCAGTGTACCCTGTGAGAGTGATTGGTGTGTCAGACGGGCACGTGAGTCCGGCAGAGTCGCAGGTGGCGGTACTGACCCGCGCACAGACACGAGCGCTCGACAAGCCGACTGGACCTTTGTCCCTGAGGAGCAAATACTGGCGGCGACTCGAGAGGAGCTTATTCAGAAGCAGAACCAGGACGATAGTTTGGCCCCAGCGCGAAAGGCTGCCGCGGAAGGTTTTATTTTCCAACCCCATGGAAATAAGGTGTCCTTCCTGTGGAAAGACAAGGTTCTCATGCGACGCCACGAAAGTGCGAACGGCGTGGCGAACCAAGTGTGTGTACCTAGGTCATTGAGGAAGATAGTGTTGGCTCTTGGCCACGACATCCCAATGGCAGGGCATTTGGGATCCAACAAGACTAAGGATCGTATTTTTCCATATTTACTACTGGCCAGGGATGTGCGGAGATATCGGCAGATATGTGAAGTCATGTCCCAATTGTCAGCGCGCACCCTGACAAGGGGCGTGTAAGACCGGTACCCCTAGTCAAGATGCCAGTGGTGAAAGAACCATTTGACAGAGTTGGCGTGGACATCATCGGGCCATTGCACCTATGTCAGCGTCAGGAAGTAGGTATGTTCTGGTGCAAGTGGATTTTGCGACCAGGTATCCCGAGGCCGTCCCTCTTCGAGCTATATCACGTCTGAGACTGTGGCAGAAGCGTTGTTCTCAATGTGGTCGCGAACGGGTATACCCTCCTCGGTTCTCACTGACAGAGGAACGCAGTTCACCAGCGAAACGATGAGCCAGGTATTCAAGCTGCTGTCAGTGAAAGGGCTGCGTACTACTCCCTATCACGCTCAGTGTAATGGTCTTGTGGAGCGATTCAACGGCACATTGAAAAGGATGCTACGTAGACTCACCCAAGACAGACCAGAGGAGTGGGACCGATGGATGCCAGCATTACTCTTCGCATACCGAGAGGTTCCTCAACAGAGCACGGGGTTTTCTCCATTTGAGATGCTCTACGGACGTCGGGTGAGAGGCCCTATGAGTGTGTTGCGCGATCTCTGGTCGAAGCCTGAGAACGTAGACACACAGACTGCAGCCGAATATGTGTTCGATTTGCGCAACAGGATCGCCGAAACCTGTGAGATCGCCCAAGGGAACTTAGAGAAAGCGTCGGCCAGGTACAAGCAGCACTTCGATGTGAAAGCACGACCTCGTGTTCTCCAACCGGGGACGAGGGTCTTGATCCTGCGGCCAGTGAAGAATAACAAGCTGGAGCTGGCATGGCAGGGTCCTTTCCCCGTGGTGGCGAGGGTTGGCGAGGCAGACTACAAGATTCGGGTGCGCGGACGGGAGAAGCTCTACCACGCCAATTTACTGAAGGAGTTTGTAGAGAGAGACAGTGAATTGGAACAGACAACCGTGGCTGCAGTGATCACTCAAGAGGAAGATCCCAGTCAGGTTATTCCTACCCTTCGGAAGGATATTCCTTTGGTACCTTTGTCTACAACCGAGACAGCGAAGGAAGGATGGTCATCGGTGCAGAGGAGGCCCAGTTCCGGGAACAACTTCAGCAGTTGGTAGAGGAGTTTAAGGATGTGTTGACTGACCTGCCTGGGGAGACAACACTGGAGACGTGCGAAATCAAATTGAGCACGGATGTTCCGGTGCGCGCTAAGCCATACCCAGTGCCCTACTCACAGCGTGAATGCGTCCGAGAAGAAGTGGAAACAATGCTCAGGATGGGGGTGATAGAGAATCTGTGTCACCATATTGTTCTCCGATGTGCTTGTCAAAAAGGAAGACGGTAAGATACGATTTTGCGTGGACTTCCGCTGTCTTAACAAAAGTACTGGAGTTCGATACTGAGTCAGTTGGACGCGTGAGGCATTGAGTGGTTGTAGTGAATTCTGATTTTTTTTTTTTCAGGTTGTTCATACTGTTCATGTTGCTGCTCTTTGCGCGTGTTTGCTATGGTGGGGTATTTAAAGACAGGCTTTAAATCTCAGGATGGGGGTATTGTCACGCGCAAGACGCCGTTGCGTTTTTGTCGTTGAGGCGTGTAGCCGTTGTGATTCTGGCTTGCGTGCTAAGGGAGGTAAGTCCAGGCGAGAAGGTCTGTGGGGGTGCGATGTTCACGTGTGTGTGACCATGATCACCGTGACGGTCAGCTTGTGTTGTTGTTGTCTATTGGTTGGGGGAAGCTGGTGAGCTGTGGTCAGTTTGTCGACTGGGATGCTAGCTTGGCTTCTCTCATCAGTTTCGACTCCTGGAACCGTCCGCGAAGGTTCGGCGGTTGCAGTATCGTGGTTGACACTCTTGCTACCTCGCTTGGTAGGGTGTCACGGTGAGCTCTCGGTCGACCGTGTGTTGGCTTGGCTTCCGAGCGTTTGTTTCTCTGTTTCGGTGTGCCGTCTGCAGTTTTTACGCTGAGCAGTGGTGCAGAGGCGTCCACTGGTACACTGCAGCGCGGGTGTCCTGTCCTGTCCTGGGGGTCGACCGTCCTGTGAGGGAGACGGAGGTCTTCAAGGTCGGGTCCTGCTTCCACGCGTCGGTGTGCTTTTTTTTTTGATCCAGGTGCTGACAGACCGCCCTGGCTTCCGCCTTTGACTCCTGCCTGGGCTGTCGTTCCTGGTTTTCACTGAATCTACCCTGGCAGCTGTCCTGTCGTCCGCTGTGATGTCTGCTCTCTGATGGTCGCCTGACTTCTGCCTTGGCTTGGCTCTGACGCGCCCACCACCCGTACCAGTCCGAGGTGGAACCGACCTTGGGTGGGTGCTAAGTGAGGCTACGAGGGGTGTGGGTGTGGTGTCACCTGCCGCCTGCGTCTGCCATTTGGAGGAGAG
>JADBJO010035969.1:7500-11605 GCA_016801955.1 Conus betulinus | reverse complement strand
GAGAGGAGAGTACGCTTCCTTTCACACAATCATACCCGGTGTCAACCAGGCACCGAGAGATACTACTGGTCAGGATTGTGGAGCAACACTCTCACAGACACCTCCATTCAGTGTGGGGCTCACTCTTCCCAGTACAGCCTGTAGCTCACTGTGGGCTCCTGTCTTCCCAGTACAGCCTGTAGCTCACTGTGGGCTCACTCTTCCCAGTACAGCCTGTAGCTCACTGTGGGCTCCACTCTTCCAGTACGCCTGTAGCTCACTGTGGGCTCCAGTCTTCCCAGTACAAGCCTGTAGCTCACTGTGGGCTCCTGTCTTCCCAGTACAGCCTGTAGCTCACTGTGGGCTCCAGTCTTCCCAGTACAGCCTGTAGCTCACTGTGGCTCCACTCTTCCCAGTACAGCCTGTAGCTCACTGTGGGCTCCTGTCTTCCCAGTACAGCCTGTAGCTCACTGTTGGCTCCACTCTTCCCAGTACAGCCTGTAGCTCACTGTGGGCTCCAGTCTTCCCAGTACAGCCTGTAGCTCACTGTGGGATCCACTCTTCCCAGTACAGCCTGTAGCTCACTGTGGGCTCAGTCTTCCCAGTACAGCCTGTAGCTCACTGTGGGCTCCTGTCTTCCCAGTACAGCCTGTTAGCCCCACTGTGGGCTCCTGTCTTCCCAGTACAGCCTGTAGCTCACTGTGGGCTCCAGTCTTCCCAGTACAGCCTGTAGCTCACTGTGGGCTCCAGTCTTCCCAGTACAGCCTGTAGCTCACTGTGGGCTCCTGTCTTCCCAGTACAGCCTGTAGTTAGCTCACTGTGGGCTCCAGTCTTCCCAGTACAGCCTGTAGTTAGCTCACTGGGGTTCCACTCTTCCCAGTACAGCCTGTAGCTCACTGTGGGCTCCTGTCTTCCAGTACAGCCTGTAGCTCACTGTGGGATCCACTCTTCCAGTACAGCCTGTAGTTAGCTCAATGGTGGGCTCCAGTCTTACCAGTACAGCCTGTAGCTCACTGTGGGCTCCTGTCTTCCCAGTACAGCCTGTAGCTCACTGTGGGCTCCAGTCTTCCCAGTACAGCCTGTAGCTCACTGTGGGCTCCAGTCTTTCCAGTACAGCCTGTAGCTCACTGTGGGCTCCTGTCTTCCCAGTACAGCCTGTAGTTAGCTCACTGTGGGCTCCAGTCTTCCCAGTACAGCCTGTAGTCACTGTGGGCTCCTGTCTTCCAGTACAGCCTGTAGCTCACTGTGGGGCTCCTGTCTTCCCAGTACAGCCTGTAGCTCACTGTGGGCTCCAGTCTTCCCAGTACAGCATGTAGCTCACTGTGGGCTCCTGTCTTCCCAGTACAGCCTGTAGCTCACTGTGGGGCTCCTGTCTTCCCAGTACAGCCTGTAGCTCACTGTGGGCTCCAGTCTTCCCAGTACAGCCTGTAGCTCACTGTGGGCTCCTGTCTTCCCTTCCCAGTACAGCCTGTAGTTAGCTCACTGTGGGCTCCAGTCTTCCCAGTACAGCCTGTAGCTCACTGTGGGCTCCAGTCTTCCCAGTTACAGCCTGTAGCTCACTGTGGGGCTCCTGTCTTTCCCAGTACAGCCTGTAGCTCACTGTGGGCTCCTGTCTTCCCAGTACAGCCTGTAGTTAGCTCACTGTGGGCTCCAGTCTTCCCAGTACAGCCTGTAGCTCACTGTGGGCTCCAGTCTTTCCAGTACAGCCTGTAGCTCACTGTGGGCTCCTGTCTTCCCAGTACAGCCTGTAGTTAGCTCACTGTGGGCTCCAGTCTTCCCAGTACAGCCTGTAGCTCACTGTGGGTTCCAGTCTTCCCAGCACAGCCTGTAGCTCACTCAGCACGGGGTACGAGTCGGTCAGAGCCCAACAAATCCAATCAATTGAAATCGTTCTTCCGGGAATCGAACCCACGGTCACCCAGCCCGGAATCTACGACGCTAAGCACTAGGCCACGGCGTCTGGTGATTATTCCTTTTGTGAGGCTGCTAGTTAGAGACAGCTGCGGTGGTTAAGCCGAGAGATGCTAAAAGCTCTGGGTTCCAGACGAACAGGGTGATGCACGTGTGCACCAGACTGTATGGGGAAGAAAAGGAATGGTGCGATGACTCTAGCACAGAGGGCAAGTAGGGTTTGTATCAAATCTATTTTTCTGTGAGCAATTCTGAGTGTGTGCGTGCGTGCGTGCGTGCGTGCGTGCGTGCGTGCGTGCGTGTGGTGTGTGTGTGTGTGTGTGTGTGGTGTGTGTGTGTGTGTGTGTGTGTGTGTGGTGTGTGTGTGTACGTGTCTGTCTGTCGGGTATGTCTGTCTGCCTGCCTGTCTTTGTGTTTGGTGGAGGCGGGGGGGATTAATCAAGTCAGTTCATGACTATTTTTTCCAGGGGAAGTAATAGCAGACACGGGCGTACAGAGTTATTTCCCATATACACTTTCATGTTCATATGATGCGGGAAACAAATAAACAAACAGCTAAATGTCCACGCTTTTGTGACAATGATACGGCTTAAACATGTGACGAAAAATATGTCAGTTGACAGATGATCCTAAAGACGTGAACAGGAGAAAACTGCACACTGTTGATAGTCAATGGGCCCTATGGACAAATCTGTGTCAGCAGTCTGCTGATGTTCTTTGAGTGACAGGCTTGCTTCTGGCAACGGCAGGCGCAGAGCTAGAGTTATTTTTCTTCTTCTTCTTCTTTTCCCTTCTTTTCTTCTTTTCTTCTTTTCTTCTTCTTCTTCATCTTTTATTCATCTTCTTTTCTTCTTCTTTTTTCTCATTTCTTTTTTTAATGACTGGCATGTTGGCATGTTTAGACAGTTGTGTCGGAATGACGGGTATTTCAGGACATTTTCTTTGACACGCAAGATCGGAGAAGCGCTGCGTGCGTTGTTTTTTTTTTTTTTGTTTGTTTTTTTTTTTTTTTTTTTTTTTTTTTTGTGGTTCTTTTGCGAAACAAGAGAAGTCCAGAGAGAGAGAGAGAGAGAGAGAGAGAGAGAGAGAGAGAGAGAGAGAGAGAGAGGCTAAAAGAGCAAGCCGTGTAGCATCATATGTGCGAACACACCACGTGTGTCAACGGATTCTTTGGTCGGCGACGCGGAAAATTTGTGATATAATTCACGCATTGCGGTTGATTTATAGCGAGGTGTGTGTGTGTGTGTGTGTGGGTGTGTGTGGTGTGTGTGTGTGTGTGTGGGTGTGTGTGTGTTGCGTGTATGTGAGTGAGTGAGTGAGGAGTGTGTGTGTGTGTGTGGTGTGTGTGTGTGTGTGTGTGTGTGTGTGTGTTGTGTGTGTGTGGTGTGTGTGTGTGAGTGAGTGAGTGAGTGAGTGAGTGAGTGAGTGAGTGTTGTGTGTGTGTGGTGGTGGGTGGTGGGGGTTCGGTACGGTGCGGTGCGGTGCGGTGTGTGTGTGTGTGTGGTGTGGGTGGTGTGGTGTGGTGTGGTGTGTGTGGGTGTGTGTGTGGTGTGTGTGGGTGTGTTTCCCAGGGATGTGGGAAGGAACAGGCCCAATGCAGGTTTGAGTACGGGGGGAGGAAGGAGAAGGGTGATGGTGGGTGTATGTGTTGCAGGGGGGGGGGGGGGGGGGGGGGGGGGGGGGGGAGGTGCGGGCGGGGAGTTCGGGGAAGGATGGGGGATAGTTCGGGTACAGATGAGAGAAGGTGGATGATTTTGAGATGATGAGTCTCTCTCCTCTCTCTCTCTCTCCTCTCTCTCTCTCTCTCCTTCTCTCTCTCTCTCTCTCCTCTCTCTCTCTCTCCCCCTCCCTCTCTCTCTCCTCTCTCTCTCTCTCTCCTCTCTCACTCCACTCACACACACACACACACACACACACACACACACACACACACACACACACACTCACCACACTCACACGCACACACACCACACACACACACACACACACACACAACAAGAGTGCGCACGCACACACGCATACACACCACCACACGCGCGCGCGCGCGCTCGCACGCACACACACACACACACACACACACACACACACACACACACACAACACACACACACACACACCAAAGTTTGACACAGCCTGCAATGCCGATAAGCCTGCCGCTCAGTCACAGGCCGATGCTTGTGCTATGGAAACACGTCGGCACCGCTGAAGCTACAGA
>JADBJO010035969.1:0-2500 GCA_016801955.1 Conus betulinus | reverse complement strand
GGGAAAATATCACCAAGACGCTGACAGACGAGATCTCTCTTGGGAAAAATGTATCTAAAGCCTTGAGCTTCCAGTAAAAAGATTCTCTCTCTCTCTCTCCCTCTCTCTCTCTCTCTCTCCTCTCTCTCTCTCCTCTCTCTCTCTCTCCTCTCTCTCTCTCTCCTCAAGCACACTGCGTCTCTCATACAAGTATGCACTTGCTGTGTTAAGTTGTGCTGTGCAGCAGTCATTTTGAAGCCTCCACGGAAGAAAAGCGAAGATAACTCTGCCACTTCTTCTTCTTCATGAAGCTCAGAAGAGCCAGCTCAATCAAGCATACCGCCGCTGCAAGCACAACTAGACTTCACTAAAGCTGTACACGACAATGTGGCCTCACAACCCTAAGAGGCTGATTCACGACAGCCTCGTGTCAATATAGCTCTTACAGTATATTCTGCAACCTACACGGTACGTGTTTAAAACTCGTCCTGCATTTCAAGCACATCCGTTTGGAACTGTCAGGGAAAGGAGGCTGAAGTAGTTAACAATTAAAAGTATTTGGGATTTACTTTAACCATACGATATCACACGACATTGCACTGGAAGAATATGCAGGCAGGGCTAAGGCCAACATTGTCGAAATGGTGAAAACAATGTGGAGTCTGGGAACAATGGAGAGAAGTCTGTTTTATAAACTTTTTTGATGTGCAAGTGAAACCTCTGCTTTTATACGCAGCAGAAGTCTGGGGACAGTCTCATCTACATGTAATTGAATTACCTCATTTGTTTTGCATGCAAACGCTTTTAAATGTACGCCCGAATACCCCAAAAGACAATGGTATAGGGTGAGCTAGTAAGGTATCCTTTGTATGTAGATAGATGCAATAGAATCAATGTGCGCTACTGGTTCAAATTGCAAAAGCTGTCACTCGCTAGACTACCAAAACAAGCATATGAAATGGAAAATCAAAATCATTTCAATGTACTAGAAATCGGAGTATACAAACAAATTGGGTATCTTCGATAAAACATTGTTTGGATACTTATGGCTTTTCTTTTGTTTGGTTAAATGGTGGAGTGAATTATGAAAAAACTGTTTTATACATGAACTTAAACAATGCATAATTGACTGTTATAGACAAAATTGGGATAGTAAAATACTTAAAAGTGTCAGATATTCAACATATCGTTCCTTCAAATCCTTATGGCAGCCTGAGAAACATTTAACTGATATTACAATTTCTAAATTTCGTAAAGTGTTCGTGAGATTTCGACTTGGTATTAGTGATTTGAATGTCCATCAAAGCTATACACTAAACTCCAAAACTGTCCGTTCTGTAATCAAATCGAGGAGTGTGGATAGGCTTGGTGTTATTAGCTTCGCCCAGGGAAAGGGAACGTCGGCTGGAGATTGAGCAATGATGACAAGGGAGAGCGCAGTCGTTAGTCAACGTCCGACGGTTTCTTCATTCCACTGTTCACCCACGCACTTCATGCAAGTCTCTCGCCATCACACCTCCCTCTCCCTTTTGTAAGAAAATGTTTACTATATAACATGGGAACCAAAACAAAACAAAACAAAAAAAAAAAAAAGAAGAAAGAATGAAAGAAGATGAGGACAGTAAGCATGCTTTCATTTTGTGTGTGTGTGTGATTAGAAACCTCTGTGAAGACGTCATTTTATAAGCGACATCATTATTTACATCAAGGGAAGTAATCGCAGGTTCTGACTGAAAGAGTTGCTTCCCATGTACTCTTTTAACGGACACGAACAACGCGAATGTCATCATTTATATTTCGAAAAATTGCTTTTTTTCCCCCAGTATTCTATGAAAACATATCACGGTATGATTGGTCGTCAGTTCGTTCAAAGGTCATTTGACAGTTTCCTTGTCAGTCAGAACAGTTCTCGTCAATCTCGGTGCACCCTTTGCCAGGGTCTGCGTTCAAATGGAAGGTTGCTCAGATTTGTGCTTGGACCGCACTCAAACTTTCCCCCACCTTTGGCTAAAGAGGATCGGAATCCAGAAAGTAGAAGAACTAAGTAGGTAGGCGGATATATGCTCCGGGTATCGACTAAGACGAACCCATCCAGGTCGTAGCCGCTGGGTCTTGCTAGTGATGTGGGCAGCAGGGTGGTGTTTCTATGGCAGCTATGGTTGGAGAACTGTTTCTGGACCTACAGAGGTGCCAATGATGGGGCTCTGGCGCTGGTGCGGAGGGGGTTTGGTTGGGGGGTTGGTCGCGAGGGTGAGTTGGGGTGGGTGGTAAGTGAGACGACGGAGGGCCCCACAGGACAAAAACCGACGTGGGAAGATATGAGGGAGCGGGTGTTGGAGTGGAGTGGGGTGGAGTGGGGGACGAAAGAAAACCCCTGGCAGGACGGGGAGTCTGGGGGGGGGGGGGAGACGATGTGGGGAGTTGATGGGGCGCGGCGAAGTTAGGTTGGCGTTGGAAGTGTGGGGTGGAGAAGAAATGGCCACGCTGGTCAGGGTACAACGTGGGGAGATGGGGGGGTGAG
>JADBJO010035968.1:0-11605 GCA_016801955.1 Conus betulinus | reverse complement strand
TGGAATCAACCGAAAAGTTCCCAATTCCACAGTGGTTGTGATTATTTTCACTATTCTCTCCTCTTCGTCCGCTCGCTCCTCCTCTCTCTCTCTCTCTTCTCCAGTCTCTCATCTCTCTCGTCCCGTCATCTCTCTCTCCTCCCTCTCTTCCTCTCTCCACTCTCCTCTCTCTCGCTCCTCTCCTCTCTCTCACGGCTGCTTAACTCTCTCTTGTCCGGTGTGGCCCCGGTCGATTTGCATGGCACCCCGAATAGGATGAAGCAGCCAGACAGACAGACAGAAAAACAACAGACAGTACAGACAGACAGACAGACAGACAGACAGACAAACAGACAGACCAGAGCGGCCGACACGGTGCTTTGCACTATGTAGTCAAGCATGAATAGGGGAAAAGCATTGGACCTGAATATGAATGATATGAATGAATGAATGAAGTAAGGAAAGAGGAAGGAATGACTGACTTCAGGTGTCCAGTATTGGTTTGTCCGTCCGTCTGTCTGTCTGTCTGTCTTTATTTCGTCGTGGGTCTGATGGAGATGGAAGCGGGAATACACTGGAGAGTCGTCTACAGGTACCGGGGGGGGGGGGGGGGGGGGGTGTCAGTAGCAGATGAACGGAGGGTCGTTGAGCTGATTGGTAGTTCAAATCCCGCTGACGCCCAATGTAAGCTCGTGGGGGGGCGGGGGGAGGGGGGGGGGGGGCGGGGAGGAGACCCGGAATAGAAAGACTGCAGCTACTGTTATATTTCGTAGGCCTAGTATTAACAGAAAATGTGCAGATTTACATCATTTCAGTTTGTGAATGGAAAATCTTGCATTAATGATCTGAACATGAATGTTAATGTGCTTTGGACAGGTACAGGTAGGCTAACTTAGATTACATGAGCGCGTGTATATTGATGTGCACAGTCAAACAGACTGAAACACACACTTACTATGCACAAACCAAAGCACCGACGCACAGAGAGAGAGCGAGAGAGAGAGAGAGAGAGAGAGAGGAGGAAGAGAGAGAGAGAGAGAGAGAGGAGAGAGAGAGAGAGAGAGAGAGAGAGAGAGACGAAGAGACAAGACAGGACCAGACAGACAGACAGACAGACGACATGGACAGGGACAGAGACAGGACAAAATTACACTTTATCAGAAAATGAAACTAATTACGTAAATGAGTTTCTCTTCGTTTTCTATACATTCTTTTTGTTGTGCTCCCAGTTCTTATAGAACAGGGAGTACTTTAGAATGGGAAACGAAGAAATGCTCTGTGTGTTTGTGTGAGTGTGTGTGTGTGTGTGTGTGTGTGTGTGTGTGTGTGTGTGTGTGTGTGTGTGTGTGTGTGTGTGTCCGTCCGTCCGTTGTCAAAATGTGTTCCACTCGCTCCAGACAAAGCTACTGGGCGATCTTTTAAAAACATTTGTAGGTATGTTCATTATGGGTCACGGAGTATGATGCCCGATATTTTAGTTTACCGTTATAGCTGTTACTAACGGCTGTAACGGCCTGTAACGGGTTTTCTTCTTCTTTATGGGATTTAATACTAAGCACAACTGCATAAAAAGATACTTTAATTTTTATATTTCTTTGCCTTTTCGTGTTTTATTCCGTTTATTCTTAAATTCGTTTCTAAACAGAGAGCGATAAAGAGAGAGAGAGAGATCTTTGAGAGAGATGTGGGGAGAGAGATCTGGAGAAGAGAGAGAGAGGAGATGAGAAGAGAGAGAGAAGAGAGATTTGAGAGAGAGCGTGAGAGAGATGAAGAGAGAGAGGGGGGGGGCGGAGAGTTAGAGTGTCCGGATTAATAGATGTTTGTTCATGTGTTGTTTGTTTGTGGTGTGTGTGTGTTGGTGTGTGTGTGTGTTGGGGTTTGTGTGTGTGGTTATGTGGGTGTGTGGTGTGTGTGTGTGTGTGTGTGGTGTGTGTGTGTGTGGTGTGTGTGGTGTGTGTGTGAGATGGTGTGTGTGTGCTGTGTGTGTGAGAGAGACGAGAGATGAGAGGAAGGAGAGACGGATAGCGGCGAGAGAGAGCGAGGAGAGAGAGATGGAGAGAGATCGAGAGAGAGAGAGACCGGGCACGACAGAAGACACACCGACACAGATTAGAGAGAGCGAGATGAGAGAGAGAGCGAGAGGAGAGAGAGGAGAGAGAGGACGATGAGAGGACGAGAGAGAGAGAGAGAGAGAGGAGCGTGCGCCCGCTCAGGCGGCTGTGCATACTAAGGAGGTGTTTCATTGAGTTTTTTTCGTCAGCTGTACCGATCTTTTCAAAATCACTTCTGACACCTCATCCGACAAGGATGTGTTCTGTCCCGTCTTTCCAGTAACACTACATCAGACCCCGTGTTGTTCAATGTGGGGTGATCAAGACTAAGCGCGAACTTCTCTGTCTGTTTTGTCTGCGTTTCGTCTCTTTCCTTTCTTTGGTCTTGCCTGTTTCCTCGCTGTCTGTCAACGTCTCTCTCTCTCTCTCTCTCGCTCTCTTCTCTCTCTCGCTCCGCTCTCGCTCTCTCTCTCTCTCTCTAGGTGTTTCATTGATTTTTTTCTTCTCTCCAGTCTCTCTGTACTGATCTTTTCAAATCACTTCTGACACTTCATCCGACAAGTTGTGTTCTGTCGTCTCTCTCCCTGGTAACCTACATCAGATCCCGGTTGTTGTTCCTTGTGGTGATCAAAGACCCTAAGCGCGAACGGCTCTGTGCTGTCTGTTTTTCTCTGTTCTGTTCTCCTCTTTGTCTCTTTTCTTCCCTCTTTTGCGTTTTCTCTCTGCCTGTTTCTCGCTGTCTGTTTCCGTCTCTCTCTCTCTTATCTCTCTCTCTTTATCTCTCTCTCTCTCTCTCTCTGTCGTCTGTCTCTCTCTCTCGTCTCTCTCTCTCTCTCTCTCTTCTTTCCTCTCTCTCTCTCTTCTCTCTCCCTCTGTCTGCCTTTTCTCTCCTGTCGCTCTAAGTCATTGTTTCTCTCTTGTCTCTTCTCTCACTATCTCTCTTCTCTCTCTCTCTCTATCTCTCTACTCTCTCCTACCTCATCTCTCTTCCTTTCCATCCACATTGTCCACGCTTGTTTCTAATCTGTTTCTATTTCGTCTCCTCGTCAGTCTGTAGAGTAAGTGTCTGTTGTCTGTCACTAGTCTTTGTCTGTCTTTCTCGCTGATCTTCCTCTCTTTCTTGTTCTCTCTATCTTTTTTTTAATATCCCAAACTGCCTGTTCGCATAGTTATCGTCCTCCCTCTTCCCTGTCTGTACAAGGACTTTGTCCATGTCTGTCTCCACAGATTTTATCTCTTTGCCTCTCCCCCACAGATAAAGTGACCTTGGTCATGCCTCTCCCCACAGATTTAAAGGACTTTCATCGCCTCTTCCCCTCAGATTAAAGGTCTTTGTCATGCCATCTTCCCAGATTAAAGGACTTGCTCATGCCCTCTCCCCCAGATTAAAGGACTTTGTTCTTGCCCTCTTCCCAAGATTTAAAGGACTTTGTCCATGCCCTCTCCTCACAGATTAAAGGACTTTGCCTGCCCTCTCCCCACAAGATTAAAGGACTTTTGTCATGCCTCTCCCCACAGATTAAAGGGACTTGTCATGGCCTCTTTCCCACATTACAGGACTTTGTCATGCCCTCTTCCAGAGATTAAATGAACTTTGTTCTCCCTCTCCCCACTTTTTAAAGGACTCCTCACTGCCATCTTCCCACAGATTAAAGGACTTCGTCATGCCTCTTCCCACAGATTAAAGGACTTTGTCATGCGTCTCTCCCACAGATTAAAGGACTTTGTCATGCCCTCGACCCCACAGATTAAAAGACTTGTCATGCCCTCTCCCCACAGATTAAAGGACTTCGTCATGCTCTCTCCCACAGATTATGCCCTCTTCCCAAGATTAAAGGACTTTGTCATGCCTCTTCCCACAGATTTAAACATGCCCTCTCCCCACAGATTAAAGGACTTGTCATAGCCCTCTTCCCACAGATTAAAGGACTCTGTCATGCCCTCTTCCCACAGATTAAAGGACTTTGCCATGCCCTCTCCCCACAGATTAAAGACTTTGTCATGCCCTCTCCCCACAGATTAAAGGACTTTGTCATGCCCTCTTCCCACAGATTAAAGGACTTTGTCATGCCCTCTTCCCACAGATTAAAGGACTTTGTCATGCCCTTTGATTAAAGGACTTTGTCATGCCCTCTCCCCACAGATTAAAGGACTTTGTCATGCCCTCTTCCCACAGATTAAAGGACTTTCATGCCCTCTTCCCACAGATAATTAGGCTTTGCCATGGACTTTGTTCCCCTTTCCAGATTAAAGACTTTTGTCATGCCTGCCCTTCCCACAGATTAAAGGACTTTGTCATGCCCTCTCCCACAGATTAAAGGACTTCGTCATGCCCTCTTCCCACAGATTAAAGGACTTTGTCATGCCCTCTTCCCACAGATTAAAGGACTTTGTGCACTCTCCACAGATGATGCCCCTCTTCCACAGATTAAAGGACTTTGTCATGCCCTCTTCCCACAGATTAAAGGACTTTGTCATGCCCTCTCCCACAGATTAAAGGACTTTGTCATGCCCTCTTCCCCACAGATTAAAGGACTTTGTCATACCTTCACTGGAAATTTCAAAGGACGTTTTCAAGCTTTCTTACCGAAAAGAAAGGGAGAGGGGGGTTGAAGGGGGAAGGGGAGATGGTACCTCATAGGAAAAAGAAGAGAAAAAAAAGGTAAGCGAAGGTACCTCAAAAATGTCAGAAACATAAGGCTATTGATCAGTATAACATCGAAATGATCATGGTAACATTTGAAAGAAATAAGTAGGGGGGAGGGGGGGGGGGGGGGGGGGGGGGAGAAGGGGAGAAGGGAAGAGGAGGAGAGGAGAAACAAATTGTAGACAAACAATTCTTCCGTCACTATGACAGGGACCTAGCAAAAAGAATATCTTTCATTAAAAAAAAAAAGTTGAGTGGGTGAGGAGAGGAAAGGTGGGGGGAGGGGGGGGAGAAGGAAGAAGAAGAAGAAGAAGAAGAGGGGGAGGAGAAGAGAAGAGAGAAGAAGAAAGAAGAAGAAAGAAGAAGGAAGGAGAAGGAGGAGGAGGAGGGGAAGAGAGAAGAAGAAGAAGAAGAGAAGAAGGGAAGGAGGAGGGAGAGGAGAGAGGAGAGGAAGGAGGAGGAGGAGAAGAAGAAAAAAGAAGAAGAAGAAGAAGAAAGAAGAAGAAGAGAAGAGAAAAGGAGAAAGAGCAGAGAGAAGAGAGAGAGAGAGAGAGAGAGAGAAGAGAGAGAGAGAGAGAGAGAGAGAGAGAAGAAGAAGAAGAAGAGGAAGGAGGAGGAGGAGGAGGGGCAGGAGGAGGAGGAAATGCGATGGGAAGGGGGTTGTGTGCAGAAGAGAAGGGAAAAAAACGAAGAAGAGGGCTTCATTAAAGTGTACAACCATGAAACCTAGCTAGCGTGAGAGGGCCATCGAGTTTTGTCCTGCGAACAGGAGCGCTCGTCACACCTGCCCGCAGCAGCCTTTCGTCCCCTGGTAACACTCATCAGTTGAGCCTGTCCAGCTGTGCATGCCCCGCGCCTAAAACATCGAACAAAGACACACTGCTATACGTGTCATTCGCTGGTACCGCGGGAGGGTAAGGTAAGGTAATGTTGCTTATAGCCCAGCCGACCGCACAGGGCCACGTCATGGCTGTCATTGCGTTGACGTCATCACACAGGTCCCCGGGAGGGATACTGAGAAAAATTAATGCCTCCGAAGGCGTCCAGCGAAGAGACGAGTCATAAAATGGAAGGAAATAGGTACATGTAAATAAATTAATAAATGAATAAATACATACATACATACATATATATAGATAAATGAATATATAAATAAATACATAGATAAATAAATAAACATAAATAATTAGATGAATAAATAAATAGCTAGATAGATGAATGAATAAACAAACAAACAAAAATTAATGAATAAATAAACAAATTAGTAGATAACTAAATACATAAAAACAAATTAATAGATAAAATATGAATGAATGATTGAATGAATGAATGAACGAACGAATTAATGAATGAAAAGATAAATATACAAATACTGACACCGCGTTGGAGTCAAACTCATAAGTCCACGGGAGGGATGTTCACAAATAGAAAGAAATAGCTGGAAATATATGAATAAAGGAATGAATGAATGAGTGAATGAATGAATGATGAATGAATGAATGAATGAATAATAGATATACAAATACTGACACCGCGTTGAAGTCAACTCATAAGTTCATGGGAGGGATATTCACACATGGAAAGAAGTAGCTAGAAATTTGTAAATGCATGCATGCATGCATGCATGCATGAATGAATGAATGAGTAAATGAACGAATGAATGAAATACTAGGACAATCTTTAAAAAAAAAAAAAAAATCAGTGTGCAAGGGAATCTTTGACAGTACCTTTGAAGATCCCAAATGACGTCATAGTTTCTTGCACCAAGTGACGTATGTTACTTCCCCATGTCTGCTGGTTTGTTGGTCTGTTTCCCAACAAGATGACGCCATACACCATAGAAACGATGGAACTGTTGTATGTCTGACATCTTGCACACCCGTAGTTCGTGGGTCTTGAGGGACCCATGCTTTTTGTATAAGGCGAAAGTCTTGCCATGATCCGGGGGACTTCAGAGACCCAGTGTGTGTGTGTGTGTGTGTGTGTGTGTGTGTGTGTGTGTGTGTGTGTGTGTGTGTGTGTGTGTGTGTGTGTGTGTGGGTGTGTGTGTGTGTGTGTGTGGGTGTGTGTGTGTTTATAAAGGAATAAAGTTTTGCTGTGTTTCGGTTGTTGTGGTTGTTTGTTTTTATTTACACGTACCCGTGAATAAAAAAAACGAAAGAATTTTGATTCAGAAATGGAACCGTGCTTTATTAGGGGAGGGGTGGGTGTGTGGGGGTTGGGGGGGGGGTGAGGTCGGGAATCATAATTTGTTGTTGTTGTTTGATGCAGACAGCTTTAAAAACGGACTCAGTTTTGAAGTTATGATCATCACCCCGCCCCTCCCTCCTCCCTCCCCCACCCCCCCCCACCCCCGTCTCCCCCAATAGGTTTGTTTGTTTGTTCTTTTACAACACCTACGTATGAAATGAAAGGAAAACGGGAAAGAAAATAAATACCGTGATTATTTTTCTTTTAAATGGAGAGAAAAAAAAAATCCCCATTCCGTTCGACCATTCCATTCATCCATTTCAACGTTCCCAGGACTCAAACCAGCAGCGAGCCCTCCTCAGATGGACAGACTGTCTACGACATCGATACTTGAACCCATGGGGCCTTCATACTAATCCCGACATGCCTAGCTAGTGAGACGGAAGGGGGGGGGGGGGAGGGAAGAGAGTGAGGAGACGAAAGGAGAGGAGGGGGAAAGGGAGAGAGAGCGAGGGGAAGGGGTGGAGTGGGGTGGGGGTGGAGGATTGTTAATACTATTGCAGCAGAGCAGCAAGCGTTGGTGGCAGTAGGAAGCACTGACGTATAGCTATGACTAATGCTGTCAACGCCCCCCCCCCCCCCCCCCTTTCTGTCCGTGCCATGCCCGCCTCCTTCTTGCCCTGCCTGCTCGCTGCATGCACACACTCACCTGCCGGCGGTGCTCACTGAAAATTAACGCCCTCCCCCCTCACCTCTCGTCGTTTGCTTTTTTTTTTTTTTTTTCATTTCCAGTCTACCTGAGATTGGTTAGCAACTATCAGGCACGCAGGATAGACGGATAGACAGATAGATAGATAGATAGATATGGAGATAGATAGATAGGTCGATCGATAGATAGATAGATATGTAGATAGATAGATAGGCTGATCGATAGATAGATCGATCGATAGGTAGGTAGATATATAGATAAATAGAAAGGTAGGTAGGTAGGTAGATAGATAGACAGATAGATAGGTAGGCAGATAGATAGATAAATAAATGAACATATAAACAGATAAATAGACAGACAGACAGAAAGATAGATAGGTAGATGAACAAATAAACAGTTAAATAGATAGGCAGACAGATAGATAGATAGGCAGACAGATAGATAGATAGAGATAGATAGATAGATAGATAGATAGACAGATAGATCGATAGATAGATAGATAGATAGATAGACAGACAATAGATAGCCAGCCAATCAGATAGATAGATAGATAGATAGATAGATAGATAGATAGATAGATAGATAGATAGATAGATAGATAGATAGATAGATAGATAGATGGATAAACAGACAGACTGGCTCAAACCACTGGAAACGCCTGATGCCGAAACAACAGACAGCAGCAGCAGCAGCTTTGATGTTAATGACTGAAGACTGCGCCATTCTCGGCATCTCACAGGATGTCACTGCTTCCAGCGTGTGACGACTGATTGATGGATGGATGGACTATGGGGAGAAACAGGAATATAGATAACCCCCTATACTGATGGACAGACTATGGGGAGAAACAGGAAACGATATATAAATAAACCCCCTATACTGATGGACAGACTATGAGGAGAAAGAGGAATATAAATAAACCTCTATACTGATGGACAGACTATGGGAGAAACGGAAACAGGAATATAGATAAACCCCTATACTGATGGACAGACTATGAGGAGAAAGAGGAATAGAGAGATAGAATAAACCCCTATACTGATGGACAGACTTATGAGGAGAAAGAGGAATAGAGAGATAAACCCCTATACTGATGGACAGACTATGAGGAGAAACAGGAATAGAGATAAACCCTATACTGATGTTCGGCCTGTGGGGAGAAAACAGGAATAGAGATAAATCCCTATACTGACGGACGGACTGTGAGAAGAAATAGGAATAGAGATAAACCTCTATACTGTTGACGGACTATGTGTAGATACAAGAATAAAGATAAACCCAATACTGATGGAATAGCTGTAAAGAGAAAGAGGAAATAGAAATAAACCGCTTAAAGTGATGGACGGACTATGGGGAGAAAGAGGACTAGAGATAAACCCCCTTATTGATGGCAGACAGTGGGGAGAAAACAGTATCATGAACATCCCCCTTTACTGACACCCCCCCCCCTCCTCGCTCAGCTTCCAAACAACCACTCAGCCAAAAGTTAGAAAAAAAACAAAAACAAAACAAAACAAAGAAGCAAACAAAGACACAAAAACACCAAACCAAAAAATAAAAAAAAACAAAACGAACAAACAAAATAAAATAAACAACAAAGGAACAAACAAAGAAGGAAACAAACAAACAAAAAGAACAAACGAAACAACCAAACAACCTAACAGAGTAGCTAGGAAGAGAAGATAGTGGAGGGAGGGGGGGGGGGGGGAGTGTCTTCTTTTACACTGAAACCCCCCCCCCCCCCCACCCAACACACACACACACACACACATTTCCCCTTTCTTTCTTTTTTTGTCTGTCTGGTGGTTCTTTCTTTCCTTTCTTTCTTTTTTCTTTTCATTGTGTTCCTTCTTTCTTATTTTCATTTCGTTCCTTTCTTTCTTTCTTGTCATTCGTTCCTTTCTTTCTTTCTTTCTTTTATCTTTCTTCTTTTCTTTCTTTCTTTTCTTTCTTTCTTTCTTTCTTTGTTTCCTTTCTTCTTTCTTTTTTTTTTCTTTCTTCACTTTTTTTTTCTTTTCTTTGGACACTCCAAGCACACATACGTTGTTCACGTGCTCTGGTCACCATCACCACCACACTGACACAGATCACTGTAGAGGTGGTGGTTGTAATGGACGGATTTTAATCTGTCTTCGTCCGGTGGTGTGGTGGTGGTGGTGGTGGTGGTGGTGGTGGTGGTGGTGTGTGTTGGTGGTGGTGGTTGTGTGTGTTGTGTGTGTGTGTGTGTGTGTGTGTGTGTTTGGGTGGGTGTGGAGGGGTGGTGGTGATGGTGGTGGAGGTTTAGGGTCGTTGTGTTGTGTTGTGCTGTTTGGTGTGTGTGTGTGTGTGTGTGGGTGATGGGTGCTTTTTTTTTTTTTTTGGGGGGGGGGGGGGGGTCGCGGGAGGGGGTTGTAGGGGTGGGGGTGGAGGGTGGAGGGGGGGGGGGGAGGGTTGGATGCCTGTCGGCTCCATTGATGATCGACCACCGGACTCTCTCTGCATCATCGAGTGACTGGGCCAGGAACTGTTCATGTTGAGGATCAATATGTAGTGCTGACTGACCTCTTATCTCTCCTCTTTCTCTCCTCGCTATACAGTGTCTCTATCACTCCAATCTACTGTTTGTATGTCTGTCTGTCTGTCTGTCTGTCTCTCTCCATCTCACTCTCTCTTCCTCTGTCTCTCTATCTCTCTGTCTCTCAATCTTTTTCTCCCTCAGTCCTCCCTAACTCAGTCTCTCTCTCTCTCTCTCTCTCTCTCTCTCTCTCTCTCTATCTCTTTCTTTCTCTCTATCCTCTCTTGCTCTCTCTCTCTATCTCTCTCTCTCTATATCTTTATCTTTCTGTCTCGTCTTTGTCTCTCTCTTTCTCTTCTTTCTAGTAACTATCTACCATTTTTCTTCTCTTCTCTCTCTCTCTATCTTCTCTCTCTCTTCGCTCCTCGCCTATCGCTCTATCTCTCTCTTCTCTATCTACTACTGTTTCTATCTCTCTCTCTTTTTCTCTATTCGCGCTTCCCTTCGTTCTCTCTTATCTGCGCGTCTCTCTATCTCTATACTCTCTCTGTCTGTCTCTAGTATGTTTGTATATGTCTATCTCTTTCTTTCTCATTCTCGCTATCTATCTCTAGCTCACTATATTATTTCTGTTCTAGGTGTCTGTCTTGTTTCTCTCTTTTTCTTCAGCTTTCTTCCTTTGCTCTCCCTCTGTCCGTCCCTCTTCGTCTGTCTGTCTGTCTGATGTCTGTTCGACTCTCTCTCTCTCTCTCCTCTCACTACCACCTCTATATCTCATCATTAATTTGCACGTGGTCTTTGCTTTCTGTTTGTCTTAATGTCATTTAATGAAATGCGGCTACGGACTAGTCATTATATCTTTCCTATTCATACCACTGTCTGTCACTGTCTCTGATCGTCTGGAGCTATGTTTGATCTGTCGGACTGATCTGTCTGGCATCGGCCCCCGCTACCCCCCAACCTTTCTCTCTCTCTCTCGCTCTTGTCTGGCGAGTCTGTCTGTCTGTTCGTATCGTCACCTACGCATCCTCCTCCTCCTCCCCATCTTCCTCATCCTCCTACCTCATACTCCTCTTCCTCCTCTCCGCCGTCTTTCATCGACTTGTTTCTTCGCACTCAATAAAGAAATGGGGGGGGGGGGGGGGGGGAAGAGGGGGAGAAAAGAAAAAAAAAAACAGGAAAAAAAAAAGAAAAGACCAAAAAAAAAAAAGAAAGGAAAAAATAGACAAAAGTCACAAGAAAAAAAAGGAAGCAACACCAAACAAAATAAAAAAATCAAAACAGAAACCGTTAATCTCGGACCTAGATTCTCAATTTGAAAGATTATCGCGTCACACAATCATGCACAAGTATAAGTAGCATGGCATTTTGATCTATGTCCAAAGGACACGCTGCAGATGCAGTGACAGGCGTTAAGACACAAGTGAATTTAGGTTTATTAACGTCGTTGTTATAGCTTCGTAGCAAACGCTTATTCTGAAGGTATTGTTATGTGCATTGGCCATGAGCATTTGCAGTGTTGAACGGCCAGAACA
>JADBJO010035967.1:0-11606 GCA_016801955.1 Conus betulinus | reverse complement strand
TTTGGGTGTTCCAGTGCACACAAACACAGTGAAATGCTATAAGGAGACAAAACATTTTACCTCTTAATGAACAACGAACGTTGGGATGTGTCCAAATACGTTGTAAGAGGCCTATCTGTAAAAAACTCTGTTAGTGATGAAATTCTTATGGATTCCAACAAGGAATACCCCAAAAGGTCTAAAATATATCATACATAGAGCCAATTAGAAATTTCACTTGTGAGCTTATGTCAGAATGTAGTATTGATATTGATGCAATTTCGGAGGTTTCCTATTGTTCCTCAAATGCCCCCATGGGAGCATCTCAAACGCAAAAAATTGATGATGAATATACTACTTTGAAGAAAGATGACAATGTAAATATTCTAGTAAATGAAGTTCGAGAACATCTCGAAAAGACTTATCCAAATCATTAAAAGTATTTACAGATGGTTCAATAATGGAAACGTCTGACAGTGGTGCTGGATTCACTATACCATCCTTAAATGTGCAAAAGTCTTTCTATCTAGGCAGAGAATTTTCAATTTATACATCAGAGCTATATGCAATTATGAAAGCTCTGAACTACATCTTATATGACACGCCAGTATCATTTTATAGTGTGTTATTTTGTGTTGATTCAAAATCAGTTTTACAATCATTAAAGCACTGGAACTCTAAAATTAGAACTGATCTCTTTTTTGAAATTAAGCATCTGTTACATTGTTTACTTTCCCGAGGTATAGCAGTTGATTTTTGCTGGGTTCCTTCACATTGTGGCTTAAAAGGGAATGAATTAGCAGACAAACTTGCAAAGCATGGGAGCTTGTACAATTTTTGAAACACCCTTCAACAAGTCTTAAATTTTTCCGCATGAATTGATCCAGCGATTGGAAAAGAATATGCGGAAGAAAAATTTTAAATGAGAAATTATTCGTTCTGCCATCATGTCCAAGATATTTAGCCAGATTAATTCATAAATTACGGTTAAAATACATGGAATACAAAAATATTCACGAGGTATAGCGTGTATATGTCAGGAGAATATCTCAATTCGTCATCTTTTAATTGAATGCCCTATACTAACCCCAGCTTATAAGGAGAAGAATATTTCATAAATAATTCTGACAATGTTGATAGTGTGGTAAATAACCCTGGCTTTTTGGATATTGCTTTGGTTTATTGCTCAGTCTCCAGTTGCAAAACTATTGTGAAAAAAAAAAGACATTTGAGATATGTGTGTTAATAGTGATTTTTTTTTTTTTTTTTTTTTTTTTGGGGGGGGATTTGGGTGGGGGGGGGAGGTTTTGATGCTAATAGTACAATGGAATGTATATTGCAGTTTAAAGGTCTAAGATCATCTTGTGATGAAAAGACGTTAAATAAAACTACTGAACTGAACTGATTTTCATGGTCTTCAGTGACGACATCGCTGACCCACCTGTCCATCCACATTTTTTTTCTATAAGCATTCTCTTATTGATCAATGAAGTGTGCATAAACAAAGTATTAAAATGAAGCAGCAGCATGCAATAGCTTATGGTGTGCTTGGTGACCAAAAAAAATACAATAAACACATCGGCGGAATTGCATAGTCAACATTGATACGAAAGGCGAAAGAAAAATGCCAAGTATTGTAAGGGGAAAAATGTACAAATCTTAAATCAAAATTGAAAAGAAAGGAATGAAGATAGAACGAAACAGAAGAATAGAACACTAAAGCAAAAGAAGACAGTATGTACAACAAGTATTATGATTCTTTTGTGCACACAGATGTATTGTGATTGGCCTGTCATGGTGTTCAGCTTCAGTTTCTCTTTGGTTCTTGCTGCCTGTCCGTTTGCTTTCAGTTTGGCATCAAGCTCTCCCTTGCTGGCTCCAGAAAGGATGATGGCATCTACAAATGATGCTATACCAGGCATTCCCTTAAAGGTGTTTGTTGGTTACAAATTAAGTCCCATGAAGCATCGTTGCTCAGATTGAGAGTGGATGTCGTCGGTATTGAAGATTGCTTCATTAGAATCTGCTTCCAGTATCTAATTCTTGCCATCAGTTTGTTGAAACACCTGGGTTTAGGCGTTTTAGCTGTGTGTGTTCTAATGGTGGCAGATTCCTGTGCTGAAATCTTTGGGATCCAAACATATCTCCTGCTGGCAGTTAGGCTTTTCAAAAGTGTGACTAAAGAGGTGACGCAACTGGAGATTCTGCAGTCTTGTTGTGGATGACATCTGTCTTTTCCACCCGAACCAATTCCTTCTTTGGCTTATCCTCCCCAGCATGTGAAATCCGCCTTTGTAATATGTGAATGGAGTAGCACCGGGATTGTCGTAAATGGTGATATCTGCCAATAGTGATCCAGGACCGTTGAAAGCGTTTTTGTAGTCTTGGAGAAACGGATTCTTTCGTCATTGGAAAAGTACTTTTGCTTGAGAGGAGAAGCTGGATGATACCAAGATCCACGTGTGCTTGTAGGCTAAGGCTTGTTTTGCATGGCATATGTTGGCAAAGAGAAATTTAAGCATGATGGGTTCCTGTTTGTGGGCGTATTTTATAATACCTTATTTCCTATTACATTAGAGGGTCGCGCTGCAACTGGTGAGTGTTCTTTTATGATGTTGGTCGATTCGTCAGCTGCTGGTGTTTGGACAGTAGGAAAGAGGTGACAAAGGCTCTAGTGTCAATCTTGATCTACATGTGATCCCCAGCGTCATGGTGAAGGTCAGAAGATGCAGGGTCAGACTGCCGTACACGCCCTTCAATGCAGCCAGTTAATACACATCAGCATTTTCGTCTTGTTAGCAGTGGTGTGATTGGACATATAGTGGGTATAACAGCGTAACTTAGGCGTTGTTACTCTCTTTGTGTATGAGATTGATTTTTGACATTTTGAGCCATTTTCACTGTGATTTGTTTTTTGCAGTACTGGCATATCTGGCAAAATAGCGGGCAAAAGTTTTGTATGAGTGCCCCCACAGTACATCTTGTAATGCAGGCTGCTTTCTATTTGTTTTGAGGTTGGTACTCTTGCGGTTGTGTCGATTTATCATGGCAAAGAAACAGGCTGGAAGATCTATTGTGCCTGACAAGCCTGTCGTTGGTGCCAGATGCTGCTTTGTCGCCCTGAATGCTGTGCCAATGTCAAAATTGGAATCCCTGCTGAAACAGTCACTCTCAGTAAAGACTTCTTCTCTGGAGGGAGAAAACTGAACTCGTGCGACGATTTTGACCTGCTGCACTGTTTCTTCTTTCAGGTTGTCTGGAGATTTCGATCTGTGACAAATTCAGCATTGAACATCTCCCTGGATTTTTGTTTCCACTTGTGGAAAAAATGTTCCTGGTAAAAAACCTTCTTCGGATTTGGTTTAGAGTATTCTTGAAATCTGGTGCACAGTAGGTCAAGTTTTTAAATCAGCATTTTAAAGAAAATGTCAGGAATTGAACGTTTCTCTGCCTTTTTTTGTCCAGCCCAGAATACGATGTATACTGCTTGTTTGTCTTGGTTTGCACGTCTGAAGGGGACTCTGTACATATGATCAGCTTGTTGTCTGAAGTTTATCCACTCGCCTTTCAGAATCTTTCCCTTCCTATGCATGACAGAGTTTTATTTTCGTGAAGCCTTACTAATTGCACAACTATACCACGCGCATAGTTTCCATTCCTGCTAGAGTAACGTTGCCATACACATTTATGCGGCAGTCCTTTCCCTACTTTCAGTGCTGAGCGAGGAGTCTTCCACATGCAATGCTAATTCATCTTCTGAAGAGACTAGGTCCTATATAAAGTATCTCCTGGAAGTAATTAAATTGGTATGGTGACGTGGCGCCTGTTGGTAGCAGAGTACTACAAATGTAATTTTGCAAACTTCAGTCGAGTAAGATGAGGCTTTGTTGACACCGAACGCAAAGGGTTCTGTAGGCAGCCACAATGGGATAGAACACCATAATACCCATTTGAGATCGTATGGTCAGTTGGGACATTCTGGCCTCTGTGCAGGTGGGTCACACTGTTCAAATTTTAAGACATTTTGGTCACTCAGAACAAAAGGTCGGAACGTCGCAAATGGACCTAATGTGTGAAAGTGACATTATGGCCAGTTAAGGCATTTCTGGCGCTGTAGGGCCTGCATGAAGCCAGCTGTCTTTAACTTTAGGACAGTGTGTCTAGAAGGACATTCTAGCATTCTCCAAGGCGAACAGTCACACTGACGACCTAATTCCAATTGAGTTAGTGTCATGCAATATGCCTGTTTATTTACCCTGTCATGGTATTTCAATAGTCACAACAAATGCTTCAAACATTTAACAACAGTTTAAATACATGAAGGAAATTGACAAGTTTCAGCCCGACACATTATTTTTAGAGGTATGCAAAGGTACACTAAGGAACCGTTTGATAGCAAAGTTGTGTACAGTTTCCATTTGCTCATTCACAAAACTTCTGCACCATATGTTAGAACAGGCTGGATTTGTGTGTCAAACAGTTTCCAATGACGCATCTATAGAATTTAGTTTTCTCATACATCGACAGATTTCTATTACACCCCTTTTCGCTTTTTCAGCACATTTCTGACCAACCCATGCTAAGACTCAATTTGGTAGAAAAGATGATTCCTAAGTATTTATACGAGTTCGTAACTCTAATTTCATTCGCCCCATACCGCCATATCTCACATGTAGCCAGATACCCACCCTTTCTAAATACCACTACATTTGTTTTATCTAAATCTAATTAACTTTTAGGTACAGTCTATCTGCTGCTTGTTTTAATAAGCGTAACTGGTTTTGTAATCCCAACACAGATTCGGAGAAAAGGATAACGTCATCAGCAGATATTTCAATAGCCAATTCATTTATAAAGAAAGAAAATAAATGGGGACTAAGAATACACCCTTGTTTCACCCCTCTTGGACACTCAAAGTAATCTGAATGTAAACCTTTATCACGTACACTAGCTGTTACAGTATTATATACGGCCTTCAAAGATTTATATATCTTCCGACCTACCCCCACTCTTCTTAAAAGATCCCATAATTTATTTCTGTTAACTGAGTCAAAGGCTTTTCGAAAAGTCTACAAAGGCCACATAGAATTTAGAGTTGTTCAATAAATGCTTTTGTACAATGGTAAACAGGGTATAAATGTGGTCTATAGTACTATAATCCTTTCTAAAACCAGCCTGTTCTTCTATAATCATTTCTTTTCTGTTGGCCCATACAAGTAGACGTTTGTTCAAAATGTCAATGTACACTTGACCCAAAATACTGGTTAAAGAAACACCCCGTTGGCCATGAAGTCGCTCTTTTGGCAGAGTTTAAAGATAGGTTGATTACGTGCCATATTGCAAGATTGGCTTAGTAATATGGAAGGAAATGACAAGTATGAGCTTAAAACAAAACTCATTTAAAGATCTTTTTCAGGCTGAGAACTATTTGACATCAATTTCTTGTAAGCGTTTTAGAGGTGTGTTCGCTCGGTTTTTCGAACAAGAAGTCTGGGGGGTTTGAAGCAAGAAAAAGATGGTCCACTTTGTTTTTAGATGCCCAGAGAATAAGAAATTTAGAAATGATTGTTCTGCCTTTAAGTCCTTTTTCGGCCAAAACTGAAAACCTCTTTGGTATTTTATTCTCTGAAAATGTAGACATTGTAAACTCATTTGCTAAGTTTGTGGTGGAAGCTTTTCGATGTAGAAACAAAGAAACTTAATATGTAGGCTGTGTTTGTAAATCATGATTATGCAAGAAGTGGTTTATTGTGATGAGAATATGTTTCATGAATGGTCTTTTTTCTTTATTTTCTAGTTATTAGTAGTTTAACTATTTTCCGTGTGTACACTTCTTTTGACTCGCATTTCTATTGTTGGCAGAGTTTGGCAACGCTAAAAAGAAACTGCGCATGCACTCCCTTGGCATAAGGGGTAGTTAACTATTGCCAATAAAGCATTGTCATTGTCATTGTCATTGTCCCTCTCTCACTGTGTGTGTGTGTGTGTGTGTGTGTGTGTGTGTGTGTGTGTGTGTGTGCGCGCGTGTGTGTGTGGTCAGTTGAAGCATACCTCAGACGCAGTGTGTGAATTTAAACTCAACTTAATGTAATGACTGGATCCCTGAAAAACTTAGACCACAAGAGAAGTTCCCACGACGTTCCTAGATCAAAGGTAAAGATTACATTAAGCTGTAATTTAACAAAAAAAACTTGGCTGGTCGGTTGTATCCCTTCAATGGGCTGTCACGGTTGAAGGGCTTGCATGGTCCTGTGATCCCTTAGACTTTGCTGAAGGGGCTTTCATGCAACGCTAGTTTTTGAAAACGTTTCTAGGCGTATTTGCCCATGATGTTGACGGGTCTACTACACTCGGGATGATTGGATTTGCTTGAGTGCAAGCAGTTGCAGGCGTGTTAGCAGCATTCATTACAGTGCTGCATGCATCTCAACAGCTGCATGGATGTCACGTTGTCTATATGTCTGTAGCTGCATTAGTGTCAGAAGCTGCATGCGTGTCAGTAAGTGCACGAATGTTTATGGGGGTAGCCGCTCAAGTATCAGAGGTTGGATATGGGTTAGTAGCTGCATCAGTATCAGGGGCAGCATGCGTATCAGTGGTTGTAGGAGTGTCTGATGTGGGGTATATGTCTTCTGGAGCAAGATGACTGTGCGCAAGGACGATTTGGTGGCGTCATCCAACAGAAAATCTTACAACACACGCACAGGGTTCTCATGCTCTTCAGAATTGAATTTGACTTCAGAAAGTTCACATGGAACATCAATTCATAGCCTGTTTTTAGCAAAATTCCTCAAGTTTGATATCAGATTTTGCTTGTTCTAACAAAACAAAATAATACAGAACAAAACAGCTTTTCTGCATGGTGAAGGCATCCCTAAAACTCCTGGGCATTGTACTGGTGAAAGTAATTTGCGCATGCGACACTTGTTACTTCCGGTATCCCTTTGTTTAGTGTCTTGTGCTTCCCCAAGAAACTACTTGTCTAGTCTTTTCCAGCAAGCCACACTTTATACTCCAGCCATGAGGAATTTTTAAAATAATTTTTCACTATAAGTTTATAAGCCATGGACCGTAAAGTTTTCTAATCCAAGGGAAAGCCTGTCCTAGAAGGCATACAGAAACACTCAGACAAGACAGGTTCTTCTTTGTCAGAGAAGATTTTCTGTGTTGAACATGATTTTTTTGCATAAGAAAGATCAGTACTCTTGCCATCTTTTCCTCTGTTTAGAGCTCATCTCAGAGTTTCAAAAGGAAAACCAAAGTTTTCTAGTGACTTTCTCAAGCACTGTTTCCATTGGAGTACAGTTGTGACAGCAATCTGCATGATCTAAATGTCGGTTGGTCTTTTAGACAGGATTTCGCACCATCTGCAATATACAAAATATCCCTGTGAATAAAGTAAACAGTGTTCAGACAGAAACATGGGCACAAATCAAAGGCACAAAACCAATCTCTCGAGAGAGAGAGAGAGAGAGAGAGAGAGAGAGAGAGCGAGCACTTGACAAAGACAGGCTGGTGGTGAGGTCACAACAAAGACAGGCCGGTGGTGAGGGCAAGAATGGCTACGGACCACACCTAACCTGCCCATAGTAGGTGCTTAAAAAAAGGGACCTGATGACAACACACTTCATGAAAGCCATACCATTTGCCTGAGTCTTTCATGTGCATTTTTGAAAGTTACAACGACAAAACAGTAAATCGTTCTCTGCACAGAATGAGAAATGTCTGAGTGAAGAGCAGCACTCATTGCCCATGATTTCCGTGCTGCATTCGGCTGTATACGTGCACCGTTCATACACTTTGAAAACAAAATAGCCTCACGGTTTCTTTCGGTGGTTCAAGCGTTGGGACCGGGAAAGGAAACGAGTGAAAATCTATTTACAAGGTTTCATTTTAGATGGTTTCTGCCCACCCATTAACCGTATCTTCCCACCTTCACCTAACTCCAATGCTAGCGCTTCAAGATATTCATACATTTTGACTGGGAGACGCACTAACTGTAGTTTGCATAGAAGTATAAAAAAAACGTTGTAGGCAAGAACAGTACAAAAATGTAATAAACGGCTAGGTCTACGTTTCATTTCTTGTTGTTAATTAGTTATTGACGTAGCTGCCCTAAAGCTGAAAATGGAACTCATTAAAAAAATCGTATACTTGACTCACAAAAAATGACCCCCCCCCAAAAAAAAAAAAGAAGAAGTCATTTTCGAGCAGTCCTCAAATAAAAATGAATGATTTCATAGTGACATCAGTCATGTATCATATTACTGAATACGGGAGAATGCAACAATATTGGGTCCGTTCATAAAACCTATTCCCTCCAGTGAGCGTGTTTCTAGAGGGAGCACGGCACTGGACATGCATGACTTTGTATCATGCCATAAACATCATTCTTCGAACCGAAGCAGACAGTGAATTTGAAATGATTGATACATGCTATGTTGGTAGTTTATCAAAGCTGTTTTGGTTAAATATTGTTTCCAAGGCTCCTGGCGATTAAAACATTCAATGGGTACGTACTCTCTTAGAGCAGATGAATGCCTCAGTATGCGTGAGGTTCCTTGTGTGTACCTGTGTGTGTTTATTTAATAAAAACTTGATTGACTGAAACACAAAAGCAGAATGTGAATGTGAAAAAGAACCAAACGAACGTTTTTGGTGGACACAGTGGCCGGAATTCGGTAGCTCTTTGCAGTCATTGCTATATATTTGTCAGCAGTTGAACAGATTTAAACGGTAATGAAACAAACATCAACAAAAGAGCTAATGCGTATTGTAATTCTCTTGGAGGTGTGTTGAAGATGCCCTGCCCTACAAGGAATGACCCTCTTTCCGTGTTCGTGTTCAAGTTAATAAAAGGGAAAAGAATTTTTACCTGGTCTGTATTTGGCGTTATGGACTTACCTAATATATATCGTCAGGAACTTGTATCTGAAGACATGACTGTCCTTTACCACTCTGTTTATATTCAAGCGACTACTAAATCTGAAAAAAGCAATCATGCGTAGTTACCGAACCTGACATGCAAAAATGTGTTACAACTTACAAAGTTTGTGAACTAACATCTCGCCTACTGGACCTGTACAATCTTATGTGTGTGAATTTAAAAGTCAAGAGGTATTCAGCAGAAACCAAAATCATTCAGCATGAAATTGTGTGCTTGTCCAAAACCGCGAACATGGCCCAAAACAGAATGCAGCTTTCTCTAGTGTTGTTGCCTTGATGGTTATTTTATGACACGTGCGTTCCTTTTTGTGGCGACCATTTCAATATAATCTGTGTTGTGCAATGTTGCTGCTCTCCATATACATTTTTCTGTTCGCTGTTCAAGTGCACACAACTACAACAAAACATATGATTTAGAAACACAATCGTCCCATTCCAGTCCCTACACTTCCATGCAATGACGAAACCACTGAACTCTCATTCACACAGGTGTGTGACTTCATAACTGATTTGCCACGACAAGAGGACGAGTCTTTTTTGTATACACCCAACTGTGTATTGGCGCATTTACCTGTGCTAACGCATTCTGTGTGTCTTACGATGACGTGTGCAACAGAGTATCTCACTGTCAAGATGAATCCGATGAAAGCAGCTGCAAATACCTCAGAATCAGAACAGGATTCAGGCCAGTTCTTACATCTCCTGTTCTGGTGACCTTCAATGGTGTTGAATCTTTCGTTTCAAGTCCGATGAAAGCCAATGAATCCTGTCCTGACACTCACTACCGATGTCCTGGTCAATACACGACTGTATGCCCGTCTTCACACACGATGTAATGGGGTGCATGACGTGTGTTGGCCATCAGGACGAAGAGGGTGTGAGCGACTGTGTGTGTGTGGGGCTGATGAAATGCAGTCTGTCTGCGATATGCATTCACATCACCACCTGTGTGATGGCTGGTCTCACTGTCCGATGCATGACGATGAACTGTCATGTGATGTGGTGTGTCCAATGAACTGTCTGTGTCAAGGGTCACACATTCCTGTGTACCCAGGCCTTTTTCGGCATCACACTACCCCCCAGCTTCGTTCTCTGGATGTCACGGGTTCAGGTATGGCGCTTTCTGCTATCGAGAAGAACAATTATCTTGTTCACGTGATTTTTTCTAAATGTTCTGTGGTCCAGTTGCCTGACTTGAAATTGTTAAACTTAAAAATTCTTGACCTCAGCAGCAATATGCTGCAACATGTCAACATGAGTTCATTTGGGAATTTCGTCAATTTGAAGACTCTGAGTTTTGTTGGGAAATCCACTAACTTTGCTGTCTGCTGACCACTCACCAGATGCGGTGCAGAATGCACTTGTCATGTTGGATGCGTCGGAAACCTCGCTTACAGAGTTTGACAGTAAAATTTTGGCAAAGTTTTCACATTTTGCAGAAGCTTAATTTGTCGTTTACTCAAATCCATACTGTTGGTCCAGGTGGCTTCCTGTCCTTACCACGATTGGTTGAGCTGTACATGCATGGTGGTAGTCCTGTTGAAGCATTTCGGTCCGACATATTTCAGCACCTGTCCAATCTTCGAGTGATATCGACCGAAAATTACAAACTGTGTTGCAATGAAATCCTTCCAGATATTTCATTCCTACAGACTGCCAATGCACCAAGAGACGAGATTTCTTCTTGCGAAGATTTGCTGCAATCATGGACCTACCGTGTATTTCTTTGGCTGATCACCTGTCTCTCTGTGACAGGTAACATCTTCTGCTTCTTCTCACGTATTTTGGTAAAAAGTCTAACCTCATCAAGTGGCTACAGTGTGTTTGTGACTAGTCTTAGCATGTCAGATTTTCTGATGGGTGTCTATATTGCTATCATTGGAGTGGCTGATGGTATGTACCGTGGAAGGTACCTAAATTACGATGACACATGGAAAACCAGTGCAGTATGCAAAATGGCGGGTTTTCTGTCTCTGTTTGTCTAATGAGTGTCTGCTCTGGTCATCTGGCTCATCACACTGGATCGTTTCCTTGTTCTTCACTTTCCATTCAGTAGTTTGCGCTTTGACAGAACATCAGCAGCAATGGCTTGTCCTGTTAATCTGGTTGGTCGGCTGGTGCCTTGCTCTTGTGCCCTTACTTCCAGCGACAGCTCAATGGGAATTTTATGGCCAGACAGGCATCTGTATTCCACTGCCGGTAACAAGGAGAGAATTCAAAGGGAGGGTGTACTCTTTCAGCGTGTTCATAGTCCTGAATTTTGTGTTTGTTTTTATTCGTTTCATTGGGCCAGGCCTTTTATTTATTGGTCAGTGAAAAAGAACGCCTTGGAAACCGACGCTACAAAAGCATCACATGACATAACTGTTGCCCGACGGTTGATCACTGTGGCAATGACAGATTTCATGTGTTGTTTTCCCATCGGATTGTGTGGAGTGCTGGCTCTGGCTGGTATTCGTGTCCCTGGAGAAGTGACTGTGGCACTGGCAATATTCATCTTGCCCTTGAACTCAGCAATCAATCCTTTCATCTACACCTTCAACACTCTAAGCGGAAAAGCAGCGGAAATCCAAGGAAGCCAAACTTCTGCAATGGCTAGAACCTCAAGCTGACTTGATAAAATACTGATAGACTGAGCAAAAATTATAATTGTAGAAGTAGGAAAAGATCCATTTAGCATC
>JADBJO010035966.1:7500-11606 GCA_016801955.1 Conus betulinus | reverse complement strand
CCACTTCACGGGGAGAGATGGAGGAGGATGTTCCTGACTCTCCATGTCACAATCTGACGAAGCTTCACAGTGGTAACTAATGTTGTCACCAGCACGACAGTCATCACTAACCCAGGTAAACCAAGACCAAACACAGAGCCATTCAAGTGATCCAAAAACTGTTGGTGGGTTTTGTAAACTTCACCAGCAACTAATGTCTTCACAACAACACCGGACATTGGATCATATACACAGCCTATGCGGTATCGGAATGCCACTATAAAAAACACGCCAACCACCAGCACATTTAGGACAATAATGACCAGAGCCATTGTTCTCGTACGAAGAATGGCTTGAACTTTAAGTGGATTGAGGACACAGAGGCATCTCTCACTGGCAATGATAGCAGAAAGAACTTGAGAAACGTAACCAAATCCTGCTAATCCTGAAACGTGGTTGTTCGTTAAGAAAGTCATTATTGGTCCGAATCTTTCTGCCGTAGTGAATTGCAAGTGCAGTTGTTCACCTTGGAGACACATTGATGTAATCAGGTACATTTCATCAGCGAAAGACAAAGCAAAGAGACACAGGTTGACACGATCCTTGAGGCCTTGCTGATAGAACACTGCCATGTTGATGACGTTACCGGGTCCACCAATCAGAAACAGGAACCCTAGAATGTTTGTTTTAATTTTGCGCGAAATGGTTTCAACGTCCACGCTCACTATATTGTCAGGATTGTCCCATGGGTAAAAACTCCATCTCACTGAAAACAACTTTGACCACACAGCCATCATGAAGCGAAGCATTAGATGCAGCTGTTGGCGCATGACTGTGCAATGGTGTAGTATCATTCTGGATTACCGAGCCCCGAATGTTCATCATTATCAAATGTTTCACGTCACAGATTCTGCTTTATTTCTTCCTAAATGTCTATGCACACATTTATGCTGGAGTTTCATCCTGTTACACACACACACACACACACACACACACACACACACACACAACACACACACCACACACACTCACATACACACACACACACACACACACACACACACACACACACACACACACACACACACACACACACATACGCATTCGGGTGTGCATGCAAGCATTCACAACGTACCCGTATGCAGATTCCGTGCATAGTGTTTCATGTCCTACAGTTTACTTTCTTCCACCATATGATAATAATAACATAGGTCTTGATGTTCCTCTGCTGTTGTTTGCCATCAACATTATCATGACGATCAAAAACATATCTGGTTCAACAAGGAAACTGATCTTTTCAATAGATCTTTTCCTGCTAAAATTCGCCTGCCCACCACCACCCCCCCTCCCCCTAAATGTTGATATTCGAATAATTGAAGGTGTAGGTTGCATCCTTTATTACAACAATACACTTCGCCTTGGCTTAAGGCTGTGTCAGGCCAACTGACATAGGCTAGAACAGCAAGGCAACATCAAAATGTTGTTATGCTCTGAATAGTTATGCTGGAATTGTCTTCAGTTGTGACAAGCTCTCTAGCATAACATTATCAGTCTCCAAAATCCTCCGAAGTCGGAGTGTGGCTGTCCATGTGGCGGGGCAATCAAAAACGGTCACACACGTAATATTCTCATCCCTAGCTGATGCATTTGTACTATAGTGTTCAAATGCTTCAGCTGTTTGATGATCCCTGGAGTTTTTTTAGCCAGGGTACGACGACAACAACAACAACAACAACAACAATAACAAAACAATACACTTAGTAGTGAACTTGTGATTTGTACTCTGCAGATCTTAGTACGTGACGACGTCATTTTGCAACATATGTCTCATTTTGTAAAGATTAACGGTTTCGATTCTTACCACAAATAAGCATTTCTACAGAAACGAAAGCAATTCGGCATTGAAGGAAATACAGCTTGTGCAAATGATAAATACTACATCGGAAAGACATACATTAGCTCTCTGTGGTGGAACAGAACAGGTTTTAATGGCATGAAATTATCAGAAAAATGACTTACATCAGAAAATCAAATAGCATGTACACTTCATTTAGAAAGAGATGGGGTTAGTTAGCGCCAAGGACACATACGTTTTGTCCTGTACTTTGTTTGTCTATGTCCTTGGCAGTAACTAACCCCCTCTCTTTCTAAATTTTGCTTCATTTTTCGCCATCAGTCACTCCGTTTTGAAAATAAAGTACACTGTAGTCATGCGGCATTTACAGACTACTTTAACTGGCTAAAGCAGACACACAACCAAAATCCGAACACAGCGTTGAACACCTGAACTTCGCGGGACCACGCAGAAGATACAATATCGTAATACATTGTCATTGTTCATTGGACTGAACTGACGCTGCTTTGCGTATTTGCGACAATACAGTATCTTCAATGAGCTAGACAGAGTTCGAAAGAGTGTAGAAAAATCAGAGTTCTCTGTATGTAAGTGATCTAGCTCTGAAGTTTTTTTGTTGTTTTTTTTCTCACTTACCGAATGGGCAGGAGAGAGGGGAGTTAATATGCAGAATCACCAGCAAATAATCACTGTTTTGGCTGAGAAAGAGCGCATCAGGCTGTTTGTTTCGATGGATAGATATAAATAAGGATATATATATATATCTATATCTACATATATATATATATATATATATATATATATAATATATATATATATATATATATATATATATACATTTACAACCACGACAGCTTGTCCTTGTGTCTTTTTTCTTTTAGGTGTGTGCGCGTGCGTGCAAGCGTGTGTGTGTGTGTCTGTGTGTGTGTATGTGTGCGAGCGTGCACGCGCGCGCGCGCGCGCGCGCGCGCACGTGTGTGTGTGTGTGTGTGTGTGTGTGTGTGTGTGTGTGTGTGTGTGTTTCTTAGAAAAAATATTACTATTTAAGGAAATAGCGACCCTCACAAATATAGGGACATTATTTACACATTGGGCACAGCAAGTAATACACAGAAGTCACAGGAATTCTCTACAATGTAACATGTTGCTCCATTAATATGTTGCAATGTCGTACCAGTCATGATTTGTGCATGAAACAGGAGTCCACTGTTTTTTTAATAGTTTGTTCATTAAAACTTGAAATGCGCGACGGACTTTATTTTGATTTACAAAATGATCCGCTTGAGGTGTTTCTAAACGTCCTTTTATTTCTGTCAGAAAGATGATAGTGGCATTGTTATTGTCGTCATTGTTTTCCAGTTTTGTTCTCTCAGTCTTTTCGTTTTTAATTTTCCGCAATACCAGCAAGGTCTTGGAGTTTTGTGCGATTAGGAGGAAATTAACACTGATCAAGAAGACTGACGCGTACAAATACAGTGCTATCGGCAAGAGAATCAATGAAACAATGAGAAATACAGAGCTATCCACAAGAGAATCAATGAAACAATGAGAAACACAGAGCTATCATCGAGAGAGAATCAGTGAAACAATAAGAAATACAGAGCTATCAGCAAGAGAATCAGTGAAACAATAACAAATACAGAGCTATCAGCAAGAGAATCAGTGAAACAATAACAAATACAGAGCTATCTGCACACGAATCAGTCAAATAATGAGAAACACAGAGCTATCAGCAAGAGAATCAGTGAAACAATGAGAAAGACTCAGAAAACCTGGATCAAACAACAGTGTGCGAACATTAAAAGCTATACAAGAACAACACAAAGAAAGATTCTAAAAGAAAAGCAACGTTTGCACCAATTAGGACCAAGATAACAATTTGTCTCAGACGGAAAGAGGACATCATTAAAAGGTGAACGGAACAGCTCTGAACTCTACAATAAACAAAGCGAAGTGGATCCAAGTGTACTAATAACACAGGACTCATCAAGTGATGATGACTTTCTCATACTCCCTGATGATGTCATAACTGCAATGAAATCATTAAAATGTGGAAAAGCTGCAGATTTCAACAGCATCGTTGCAGAACTCTCGAAACATGCGACACAAGAACTAATATCCTAAATGCCATCTACGACGGAATCTGGCACAGCGAGAGAAACCCAAGTCATGGACTCCATCGCTAATCATCACCCTTCACGAGAAAGGAAATCTCTGACAATGCCAGAACTACCGCATTATACGCTAGATCAGCCACGCCATCACAGTGATG
>JADBJO010035966.1:0-2500 GCA_016801955.1 Conus betulinus | reverse complement strand
TATCTATCTTTCACCACACACACACACACACACACACACACACACACACACACACACACACACACACACACGCACACACACACACATACAACACACACACACACACACGCGCGCGCACACACGCACACACACACACACACACAGACAGAGACAGAGAGAGACAGAAAGAGACAGAGACAGAGAGATGTTTCAGTTGTTTTCTTGTTGGATTAGCAACCACAGGGGAAAACATGTAAACTGCATTATCTGAATCCATTATTCAGAAAACATTACATAAAATGAATCGTGAAACTGTGTTAATTCTCTGGTGTTACGTAAGAATAAGACACAAATCCTCACCCACACCTTTCTATTTGAAACCATCAATGCATTTTCTTAGACCTCCTATGTGTGAACAGCGCTCTGAATGTCTGCGTATAGCGAGATCCCATAGCGTAGTAGATAAAAATATTGAAACTGGAGTTGACATATACGAACATTTGACCGATCCACAAACTGGTCTGGTACACGTTTTGGGTTACGTCGACCAGCATTCATTTCGGGGAAAAACAACCAGGTGATTCTAGCTGCAGCAATGGGGAAGACACAGACAATGAACAGGATGGAAGTACCAACCAGCATCTTGGTGAGGGCCACTTCACGTGGAGACATGGACGAGGATGTTCCTGCTCTCCGTGTCACAATCTGACGAAGCTTCACAGTGGTAACTAACGTTGTTACCAGCACGACAGTCATCACTAACCCAGGCAAACCAAGACCAAACACAGAGCCCATTCAAGTGATCCAAAAAACCTGTTGGTGGGTTTTGTAAAAGTCACCAGCAACAAATGTCTTCACAACAACACCGGACATTGGATCATACACACAGCCTATGCGGTATCGGAATGCCACTATAAAAAACACAGACCAACCACCAGCACATTTAGGACAATAATGACCACAGCCATTGTTCTGGTACGTAGTATCGCTTGAACTTTAAGTGGGATTGAGGACACAGAGGCATCTCTCTCACTGGCAATGACAGCAGAAAGAACTTGAGAAACGTAACCAAACCCTGCTAATCCCATCAAATGGTTGTTCATCAAGAAAGTATTCATTGGTCCGAATCTTTCTGTCGTATGGAATTGCAAGTGCAGTTGTTCACCTTGGAGACACATTGACGTAATCAAGTACATTTCATCAGCGAAAGACAAAGCAAAGAGACACAGGTTGACACGATCCTTGAGGCCTTGTTTGTAGAACACCGCCATGTTGAGGATGTTACCTGGTCCACCAATCAGAAATAGGAACACCAGCATATTGTGTTTTATTCTGTAAAAGATGCTTTCTACTTCTGCGTTTACTATGTTGTCAGGATTGTCCCATGGTAAAAACTCCATCTCACTGAAAAAAACTTTGACACAGCCATCATGAAGCGAAGCATTAGATGCAGCAGTCGCCGCATGGTTGTGCAATGGTGTAGTATCATTCTGGATCACAGAGTCCCGAATGTTCATCATTATCAAATGCCTCACGTCACAGATTCTGCTTTGCTCCTTTCTTTAAGGTCTATGCACACATTTATTCTGAAGTTTCATGCTGTTACACACACACACACACACACACATACACACACGCGCGCGCGCGCGCGCGCGCGCGCGTGCGCGATTCGAGTGCGCACGCAAGCACACATACACGTACCAGTATGCAGATTTCGTACATAGTGTTTCATGTCCTAATATTTACTTTTTCCACCTTATGATGATGATGATAATGATAATGAATACTTATATAGCGACTATTCTCGGCTAGACGCCAAGCTCTAAGCGCTTTACAATCAACACTCGTTTACACAACGGGCTGCTACCTGGGTAGTGCCGACTGAAGAGCTGCCAGCTGGCGCTTCATTCAGTCGTTTCCCGTGTCGTCCAGTCAGTATCGATCACTCATTTTCCTTACTTCCTTCATTCTTTCCATTTCTCACCCAGGGTGCATGTTATGTGTAACGTGTCATCCATACCAACGGCCAAACTGGCCTACTCTTCCGAATGTTGGTGATGGGATTTTTACGTGTGTGCAAGATGTATGCGTGCGTTCACACACGGAACTCGGTTTATAGTCTCATTCGAAGGACCAAGAAATGTTGATATTCGAAAAATTGAAGATGTAGGTTGCATCCTTTATTAAACCATACACTTGGTAGTGAACTTATTAATTTGTTCTCTGGAGATCTTAGTAAGTGACGACGTCATTTTGTAACATACGACTCATTTTGTAAAGATTAACGGTTTCGAATCTTACCACAAATGTGCATTTTCCACACGAACAAAAGCAATTCGGCATCGAAAGAAATACAGCTTGTGCAAATGAGAAATTAAACATCGGAAGGACATATGTTAGCTCTCTGTGATTGAACAGAACAGGCTTTAATAGCATGAAATTATCAGAAAAATCAGTTACATCAGAAACTCAAATAACATGTACACTTCATTTGGGGTTTTAGAGGGGGTTTGTTAGCGCC
>JADBJO010035965.1:7500-10000 GCA_016801955.1 Conus betulinus | reverse complement strand
CATAAAGTTAAGCACAGGCCTTTGACCTCGTTACCGCGCGGGATAAAAAGTGCAAAGTTGCGTTAACTGTGCCTGTTTTGCATCAAGCTTGCTGGCGACACAAGATGTGTAAATGAAAAATTCTTTTTTTTCCCGTGCAAGAGCAGTCTCTCAAGTGAGTTTTATGCCCCTTCTTTTGGCTGTTTAAGCGCGGGTTGGGTTACTGTCAGCCCTTTTCTCACCATGCCACCACGAAGAAAACTTAGCACCTTTGACAAAACCAGGGCGATTGCGTGGATACAAGATGGCATTGCAAAGGCTGAAGTGGCGCGACGACTTGGTGTGCATCATTCAGTTATTGTTAGACTGAATCAGCGTTTTAGGGCGACCAACAGCGTTGAAGAGAGGCCACGGTCAGGTCGCTAGGCAGACTACTCCCAGAGAAGATCGTTTCATCGAGAGGCAGGCCCTATTGCAGCGGGATACCACTTCCACCAGCATCCAAAGGCAGCTTCGTATGGCAAATAACACCATCCTCAGCCGTCAAGCCATACGAAACCGTCTTCACCACTTCGGCCTCAGATCACGTCGCCCAGCTTCGACCGACCACGACTGCTAGCAGCCCATAGGCTGGCTCGCCGAGCTTTCTGCCATCGTCATGTGAGATGGAACCAACAACAGTGGTCCCAGGTCCTCTTTTCAGATGAGTCGCGGTTTAGTCTTGAACACAATGACGGCCGAACTAGAGTTTGGAGGCGTGTTGGTGAACGTTACATTGATGCAGCTGTTCGCCAGACCAGGGCCTTTGGGGAGGATCTGTTATGGTATGGGGTGCCTTCAGCCTCCACCACAAGACACCACTCTACCATATTGATGGAAACCTCACAGGCATCCGCTATCGGGATGAAATCCTGGCGCCTTTCGTTGTTCCGACCATGGCAACGGATAGGACCCATGGCAGTCTTCCAAGACGACAATGCTCGGCCACATAGGGCCCGGGTGGCCGAAAACTTCATTGTGCAGGCCGGCATCAACAGGATGATCTTCCCGGCGTATAGTCCCGACCTCAATCCCATCGAGCATATGTGGGATGAGTTGGGGAGACGTGTGAAGGAGAACCATCCACCTCCCAGAGACCGCCAGGATCTCTTCCAAATGCTGCAACTGGAATGGCAGAGAATCCCTCAGAGGGTCATCAGAACACTGGTCAAACTCGATGAGGAGTCGCTGCGTGGAATGTCTCGCGCCAATGGCGGTGGCCACACCCACTATTGAAATGATTTTGTGAACTGAACAGATTTTGCGAACTTTGATTTCGACCCATCCTCTGTTTAATTGTCTGTAAATCAACAACCGTTCATTCGATCCCAATGAAATTCAATGTACGTTGGAACAAGATAATGAATTAAATCTGTTCCCAATTTCAAAATCGTGGCTTTTATATTGGAAATTATGCGGGTACATGTAAACTGTGCTTAACTTTATGTGACAAGTCCTTTATCATCATCATCATCATCATCATCATTTCATCATTATTACCATCATCATCATCATCATCATCATCATCATCACCACCGTCATCACCACCACCACCACCACCACCATCATCAATCATCATTATTATTATTATTATTATTATCAACATCATCATCACCGTCATCATCACCACCACCACCACCACCACCACCACCATCATCATCATCATCACCGACCATGACCCTCATCATCCACGAACGGCGCCTGTCCTCGGCGACAGCCCACCAAGCTCCCCAGCACGCCTGGTGCCACGCCCAACGTTGCCACGACCGGCTGCCTACCCCTGCCCGGAGCCATCTGAAGAGCTGGCAGCTGCCGCCCCGTCATTTGTCCCCCCATGTCATGAAGCCCAATATCAATCACTTCCACTTTCGCTCATGTCTTCGATTTTTTTTTTTTTTTTTTTTTTTTTTTTTAAACGGCAGATGCACGTTATATATACGTGTCATCTCTACCGAGGTCTCAATCTGAAAGATAAGAGATGGGACTTGACGTGTGCGCGCAAGATCTCATGCTGTGCATTCACACAGAGCCTCGTTTTGAGAGACATATTTGAAACACTTTTTAAAAAAAAAAGAAAGAAAGAAAGAAAGAAAAAAACGTCAAAAGTCAACCAATGCTAACTCCGAGGGGGAGGAGGGAGGGGGAGGGGGTGAACCCATCTGTACTGAACGGCCGGGAGAGATTCGAACCCGCAACCTCAGGATCACGAGCACGACTCTCTACCAGCTGGAGAGAGCTCTAGCGGTCCGTTCCTTGCAGACAGAAGTATACACACACACACCCGATCACCCACCTAGACTCCGCCTTGGCTAAGGCTGCGTCAGGCCAACTGACATGGGCTACAACACCAAGGCTACGGTCAAAATGTTTGTCCATGCTCTGCATAGTTTTATGCTGGGGGGTTGTCTTCAGTTGTGACAAGCTCCTAGCGTAACATTTATCATCTCCATAATCCCCCGAAGTCGGAGTGTGGCTGCCCCAC
>JADBJO010035965.1:0-2500 GCA_016801955.1 Conus betulinus | reverse complement strand
AACACTTTGCATCCATGTTGTTGGAAGGTCCTGGCTAGACGCTCTGACTCCTTTAATGTAAGGGATCCCCACTTTCACACTGTCCGTATCTGTAGAAGAAGGGTAGCGAACTCGAGGGTTGTCCCACATCCATGCAGGTATCCATTAGCGGAAAGGGCAGTCTTGATGTGTTCTTCTTCTTTCAGCTCTTCCTCCTTAGTGGAACACAGTACAGAGGCTCTGTGCATGAGGGTGTTAACAACAGATCTCTTGTGCTGGAGGGGGTGTTAGAGTGAAAGTTCAGATATTGGTCAGTGTGGGTGGTTTTCTATATAGACGGTGGTCTCCACCCTGTCGTCATGGGTTCGGGTGATGAGTGTGTCCAGGAACGGGATCTTCCCTTCTGCTTCAGTTTCCAAAGTGAATTGGATACTGTCGTCGATGGAATTCAGGTGAGTGGTGAAGCTGTCAACCTCCGTCTCCTGTATGCGGGTCATGGTGTCATCCACATAGCGGTACCACATGCTGGGAGGGTTGGCAGCGTCTCTCAAGGCTACTTTTTCAAAATGTTCCATGTACAGGTTGGCCACCACTGGAGATACTGGCGAACCCATGGCAGCTCCTTGTTTCTGCTGGTAGAACCCTGGAGCCAGTTGCTGGTTTTCCATCTTCTCTGTACAAATCTGTGCTGTTGACTATGTGGTGCTCGGTCTGCCCGACTGAAGGTCCCAATATTTGTGTCAGGAATTTGGAGGCATTGTACGTGACACTGCCACAGCTGGACACAATGGGGCGGGGGGGGGGGGGGGGGGGGGGGGGGGGGGGGGGGGGCGTCCTTTTTCGTGTATCTTGGGTAATCCATACGGCTTAGGCGTGGATTCTGGAGTGGGGTAAAGACGTTGGTAAAGATTAGGTGAGATAGAATCTTCTTTCCTCCATTTCTTTAGTAGGTTGATAAGCTGGTTTTTCACTTTCTTCGTAGGGTCAGTCTTGAGTTTTTTCCTAGGTGTCTCTCTATCGCTGAGAAGGGTTCTGTACTTTCTTGTCAACAGTGGATTACCCAAGGGTGGGGGGTTGGGAGGATTAGCTCTTCTATTTCCCCTTTTTCCTCCCCTCATTTGCCCCCCCCCCCCCCCCTCCTCCTCCCCTCCCCTCCATTCCTCCCTCCCCCCCATCACTCCTCACCCACCTCCGCTCCTCCTCCTCCCTCCTCCTCCGCTTTCCCAACTGATCTTGAGAGAGAGAGAAGAGAGAGAGAGAAGAGAGTATTCCCTGCCCTCATGTTAAGATTTCCTTTCAGACAATCAATCGAGGTTACTTGTGTTTTGTTAATGTTCCTCTGTGTGTTTGCTTGACCATATTCAAGACCCAAAAAGGCTGTGCCAGTCTTGTCTTGGCTTCGATAAACTGGTGTTTGTTCATCTCTCTAGCTCTCTCTCTCCTCTCTCTCTCAGGTCTCCGGTCTCGTCTCTACTCCTTCCTCTCATTCTGTTCCTCCCCACCCCCCCCACCCCCTCCCCCCCCTCCCCCCTCCACCCCCCCCCCTCCCCCCCCCTCATCCCTTCTCAGCCCCCTTCACAAAACTTACGTGTATATGTGTTCACCACGATTGTATTCTGGTCTCAGGGGATTGGCTCTCCTTTCCCTCCCCCTCTCCTTTTTGTCCCTTTCCCTCCCCTCCCCCTCTCCTTTCTTCCCCCGTCCCCTCTCCTTTCCCTCCCCCCTTCCCTTTTCCCTCCCCCCTCCTTTCCTCCCCCCCTCCTCCTTTCCCCCCTCTCCTTGCCCTCCCCCCCTTTCCCTCTCCTCTTTCCCCCTCCCCCCTCCTCCTTTTCCCTCCCCTCGTTTGCCGTCCGCCGTTTCGCTCCTCCCGTTCCCCTTTAACACCGCCCACAAAGAAACACACCCCTCCTCTTGCCAGAGAGCCTACCGAGACTCATTCGGAGTCATGGCCGCCGAACGTTTCGCCGTTTCAGTTCCCAGCCGTCTTTACAACAGCCCGCGCAAAAAGAGAGAGAGAGGTATAGAGATAGAGAGAGAGAGAGAGAGAGTAGAGAGTTCGGCAGACGAACAAACAGACAGAGAGAGATACAAAGACAGAGAGAGAGAGAGAAAGAGAGAGTAAGAAAGGATATATAGACATGCAGAGAGACAGACAGACAGACAGACAGACAGACACGTCAAAAGGAAAGAGAGAGACCAGAGAAAGTACGAGGAGAACAGGCAGAAAAAGAAGAGAAGAAATAGATGCAGACAGACAGACATACAGAGTCGGAAGAAAAGAGAGAGAGGAGACAACAGCCACAGACAACGACAAGAGAGAGAGAGAGAGGAGAGGCGAGAGAGAGAGAGAGAGGAAGAGGAGCAGACAGACAGACAGACGAGACAGAGACCGAAGAGACTTGACCTCCTGGCGTTGCCCCCCTGCAAGGGCCGACGTGGATAGTGAACGACCGCCTCGGCTTGCAATGGGAAACCTGCTGCTTCTAAAACACTTTTCCTCTCCTAGGCACTTCCCTCCCCT
>JADBJO010035964.1:0-11607 GCA_016801955.1 Conus betulinus | reverse complement strand
AATGAAAACATTAAAGGCGTTCCTTAACAGAAACAAACTTTTAGATCGCCTTAATTGGCTATCTCGGCTATTCCTTGTCTTTGATATTAATTGCCAAAATCCATTGGTTCGCGAACAAATATTAGTGAATTAGAATTTAGAGTCAGGAAGTCTAGCCTTCACAGAGAGAAGAAAGAAGAATCGCCCAAACCCCTCAACAAGTGCTAGTAAACGTTGAGGTCTTCCTGTTAAAGAAATCGATTTTGTGACTAGCTGACAAACTCTCTGGTGATGGAAATCAGTTTTTGTGGCTGTGTGACCTAAGCATACCCTTTTCGATGGCCTAGAATAAAACGCTTTCATTTTCGGTATAAGCGAAAGACTCAAATTCATAATGATATGAAAATAATTCAAATTCTGGACAGAGATGTTAAAATTTGTCATAAAAGAGTTCCAAACTCAGACGGCCCAAGAAAAAATATCTCAGCAAGCACCTGCCAGCAGTAAGTTTGTAGGACTGTGTTTCCTTCCTCCTTGCGTAAAATCGTTCAAGCCTCAATAAAGAATCAGTCTTTAGTTCGCCCTAATTCAGCAGATGGTGGAGCGTGGGTCGCGGGCTTCAATGAATTAAGAAAAAACTGGTGGTTCGTCATAAATGCACGATCAACATATGCGAACCAATAGTTCCTTCAGTAAGGAACGGCCTCGCTTCAGCAAAGCAACGCTTTGTAGAGCAATAACACAGCCCAAACAGTGCCAGCCAGCCAGCATAGCACGATCCCGATCCACCAGTCTGGCCCTCCCACCAGGTCTTAGCAAAGCCACCATTCTGACGGGGACACAATGGAATGTTTAGAGCAGATGATGGAGGGAGGAGAGGAGGAGGAGGGGAAAATCAACAGACCTATGCAGATGCCGTTGGAGGTCACCCCGGCCGCACGTGAAGGCGTGGTTGGCGATGGCCGACTGCGCCGACGCTCGTCTGCTGCAGTGGGTGAAATCGAAAGGTCCCATCACCACCAGCCGTCCACTCCTTCAGTTGTCCGCTGTAAGGCACAGGGGGAGAGAAAGGATCAGTGTAGTAGGTTTTCGTGCTTTGGCGAAAATCGGGGGTACTTTTCTAACCTCGTGTACAGTCTGTCCTGTCTGTCTGTCTGCCTGTCTGTCTGTAAGTCCGTCTTTTCCATCCGTCCGTCCTCCATCTGTCTGTGTGGTCTCTATCTATCTGTCTATCCGTTCTATCTATCTATCTATCTATCTATCTATCTATCTATCTATTATTCTATATATATCTATCTATCTATCTGTTAAGCAATCTATCTATCTATCTGTCCCTGTCTAAAGGTATACCCCCCACCCCCCTTCACTTCTCTGTCTGTCTATCTGCCCTGTCTACCTAGGTTTGGTTGGTTGCAATAGAAAAAAAAACACATGAGACTGTCAATTTGAATTTTCGTTTTGCAAATCAGTAAACACAAGAAATAATAATGCCCAATACGGGCCGCACATCAAGTACTATATCAAGCTGTTTCATTTTATATGATATTCAAGACCACACACACCACACACACCACACACACACACACACACCACACACGCACGCCGCACGCACGCACGCACGCACGCGTTCACACATCGACAAGGATATGAGAAGCATCAGTCACCAACCTACTATCATCAACATAGCTTGAGGAGGATGAACAGTGACTGACTTGCGGCGGTCATGTGGAAGTGCACCAGCGTAAATACATATTCAACCCTTTTGTTCATGAATCAGATTGGATTTCAGGCAGTGAAACGAACAGGGGGTAATTTTGTTGAGGGGAGAGAGAGAGAGAGAGGAGAGAGAGAGAGAGAGAGAGAGAGAGAGAGACCAACACACAGAGGGAGGGGTATCATCAATTGGTTTGAAAAGGGACTATAGCCATGGGAAAAGAAGAGAAAACCAGACGTGAAAACACAACAACAACAACAAACAACAACAACGTCAACCCCACATACTCTTATTTTCACTCATTCTTGCATTCTTGCGCAGGAACACCACATTCAAACACACTACCCAACTTTCTACTGAAAGATTCTACCAGCAGGCCCCACTCACCAGAGCTGGCCCCGTTCTCGATCTCCAGCTTCCACTTGCCGGCGGCGGCCTCCCCCCAGTTGTGAGTGGTCATGAAGGCCCAGTTTGTTGAACCCCTCACGTGACGTGTCGCGCGTGCGCTTGGCCAGCAGCACGGAGCTAGGTCAGGGAGGGCGAGGTCAAGCTGACCTGGATCTCCCCGCGCCGCGATGACGTCATGGTGATGCGGCCTGCACGTTGCTCCACGTACTGCACCTCGTTCACTGTGCCTTGGCAGCCGTTCGTGCTAAGGGGGACAATCAGCTTCCCGTTCATCGGCACAAGCCTGCAGTATCACCACAACATCATTAATAATTGATATCGTTGTTATTATCATTAACTCGTAATCTTATATGATCATTATCACAAGTACTGTTTGGAGTCGTTGTTAATACTGGTAGTGGCTGAAAAGGACGATGGAGAGAAGGAAGGAGGAGGAGAGCGAGGTGAGTTGTTGGGAGGGAGAAGATTGGGAGGAGAGAGGGGGGATAGGTATGAGCAGAGAGAGGAGAGAGGGGGAGAGAGGAGAGGAGTGGGACGAAGGGTGACGACGAGAGAGGGGAGATGAGAGAGAGGCGGGAGCGGAGGAGGAGAGATGAGGAGAGGAGAGAGAGGAGAGTGGGGTTGGAGATGAGACGAGGATAGGGAGAGAGGGATGAGAGGGAGAGAGAGAGAGAGTGAGAGAGGAGCGAGAGAGAGAGGGAGGAGAGAGGGGGGAGGAGACGGACGGATGAGAGAGAGATAGAGTTGGGAGGGGAGGAGAGAGAGAGAGAAGACGGGATGGGAGAGAGAGGAGAATGAGAATGAGACGGGAGGGGGGGAGAAGGGAAGAGAGGAAGAGGAGAATTCAGACGAGGAGAATTCAGAGGGTTTTATGTTCGGGAGACATTGGGAGGAGAGAGAAGAGAAGAGGAATTCAGAGGGGGAGAATTCAGAGGGTTTATGTTTCAGACATAGTGTCCATTACAATTGAGGGAGTTTTATGTAAACATAGTAGGGGCTCGATTCAGTGACTCGTGTAGACATCAATACTGGAGAGAGGAGAGGAGACGCGAGTGAGGAAGAGAGGAGAGGGAGTGGAAGGGCGAGGAGAGGGACGACGATGAGAGAGGAGGTGAGAGAAGGAGAGGCCGAGGGGTGAGAGGGGCGATGGAGGGGGGACGTGAGAGGCTCTCGGAGGAGAGAGGGAGGGGGAGGCGCGAGGGAGATGGAGAGGAGATGAACGGAGGGAAGATGAGGAGAGGGAGCGAGAGAGATTGCATATCGTTGCAGATCCACAGCAAAGGGTATATGTCAGCATCGCTATGTGTTGCTCTATCCAGCGGAGGCGAGTTTATTTTCTCTGCCAAACTTTTGTGACAGCAAAAAGTGAACACTCAATCTGTCAAGCTCCATTTTGGCACCTTCATTTTGATTATCCCTTTCTTCTTCGTTTTTTTTCCACTACCTCCAACACGATATACAGATTTCTTTTAAATTGTATAATAAAGTCATTTCGGGACCACTTATTTTTGTAGGCGTGGTTTTTCTTTTCCTATACTAAAACTCCACTGGCCTGCTTCGGAAGAACACTGACTGACTGTGATTCTGTTTGGTGTGCGAATGCTAGGGTAATTATATGATGCGGTTGCGCGCTCTACAAAACATGGCGGACATTGATGCCAGAGCCAAGTTCCTGATGGAGCTCAAGAGGAGGAGAGAGGAGGAGAGTCGCATTGCAGTCAGACGCTCAAATTGGAATTTCCAAACGAGCTGTCAATGATACATTTTCACAAATAACAGCTCCATTTGAAAACCCAGGTTCACCCCACCTCTTTCCTTCCCTCCTTATTTCTCCTTCTTATCTGTATTTTTTGTATTTGGGCCCACCGTAAGTCGCATACTTGAGTAAGGGGAGCGGGGGGTTTTTTTTTTTTAAAAAAGAGGACCGGGATTATACAGAACTTGGGTGAGAGCGCGGCAGCTTGCTGAATTCTGGCGGGCGAAGCACCCGCCAGGCATACACAGGCGAGAGCGGTGCTGATTTCACTATGGGTCTACTTTTGACTATCACGACACATGGCAGAGTACACACACAACCAACCACTACTACAACGGTAATCGAGCATCGAGGTCACGAGACCCCACACACAGACACTATCACATCTACACTACACACCCACCCACACAACAAACACACAAAAACACACACCAAAAAAAACAAAACCACAACACCCCAACACCAAAAACACAACCACAAAACACGCGACACCCACACACGAGCACACAACGACAGCGACGGAAGGCCACGATCCACACACTTCACTCACTCGATGGCGACGCTCACATGATATCTGTCACCAGGGGTGGGGGGGTGATGTGGCTGGGGGCGATCTATAAAACGAAGGGCCTACTTGGTAAGCATAGGTTTTTGCATTAGTCATTTGGAGTTGTTTATATAGGCCCCACCGGAGGATCGGAGCAGTGGGGGCGCCCGTGGGTTCCGACATGGGCTGGGAGGGGGGTGGTGGGGGGGGGGCGGGGGGGGGGGGGGGGGTGGGGAGTGGGGGGTAGTAGGGGGGGGGTGGGGGGCGTGGTATTCGCGCGTGGGTGTATGTGAGTGTACCCTGGTGTTAGTTGGCAGTTGCCTCCCACCACCGGGGGGGACCGGGGGGGGAGGATGTGTGGCGCTGGACGGAGTTCACCCTCTAACGACAAAGGAGGCAATACCAACTGCAGAAAGAACAAAACCAAAACAAGGAGGGCTGCGGTGACCGGGGGATGCTAAGGGCCGAGCCCCTCCAAATATTCCAAAACAAATCAAACAAGGGGTGGCCCACAGACATCCCACCCTTGCCGGTAGACCACGCACCACACAAAAAGAGGTCACAAACACATTTCTAACACAAAATTTATATTCAGAAACCTTCGGGAGGGGGTCGGTGCCGGGGAAACCAGGGGTTACGCGTTATCTTGGAGGGAGGCCGGATGCGGGGAGAGGGTGGGGGAAAGGCCAAAAAAACCTCGTATTGTCGGTGGACAGAGACAACTATAACAAAACCCCCACCATTTTCACCACCCCACAAAAAAGGTCTTTGCCCCCGGAAAAAAGGGCCACGGGGGGGGTGGAGGAATACGGGAGCTCCGGGGTTATGCTTAACGTACTCGGTTCTGCCTAATGAGACAAACTGGGGTATTTGGCTGCCCCCCCAGAATTGGTGTTTTATTTTGTTTTGTGTTTATTCCAACATCCCAATAAACCCCCCTCCTTTCTTTTGTTTGCCGGTCAGCACCCACCCTGGGGGTCTTCGGGGGGGTGGGGAGGGGGGTGGGGGATGACCAACCCACACGCTTTTCTTTTCCCTGTTCCACGACCCGACACCCCCACTTCCCCTCCCCACCTCCCCCCGGATTACCACCCATTCCCAAGAAGTAGCGGAGCGGGGGCGGGGAATTGGGGCCGAGAAACACGCGCGGGGAGTGGGGTAATGATCAAAATGGAGCGGCAAGAACACACCCTCTGGCAGTTTGCCTGGTCGACAGGGAGCCCTTTCGCGGTGTGGAAGGATGTTGTTGTCATGATGGACGATGGACGTAAGCGAGTGGTGAATAGGTCATAGTAAAACGGCAGAATTGGTGGGTTCTACCAAGTAGTAAAAAAACGGGTGGGGGAGGTTAGGGGGCGGAGTCGGGGGAATGGGGGTCCTCCCACCCCCCCCCGGTAGTTCCCGGGAGTATTTGTAGTATTTGTGAAATCAGCCGAAATTGACAATATGACAGAAAGAAGAAAGAAAAAAAAAAAAGCCCGTGTCATGGGATTGTTTTGCGATATAGCTATTCTATTTCATCAGTCGAGTCATTTTCATCATTCTATTTAAATCATTTTATTGCGGGCCCACAAGTGCGTCGGGTCGTGGAGCCTTTTTCGTCGTCTTTTTTTTCGTGCGGGTTCGTGGGGCGGGGCGGTGCAATTAACTAACATGGGGATAATCAAAAGGGGAGTCGGAGTGGCGCGTCGGGGAGAGGGTGGTGACATCATCAGGGGAACGCGTCGGTCGAGGGTCGACGTCAGTCGTCGTCCGTCCGGGCGCGATCGCAGAAAATGCGGATCAAGTTGTTATCATAGGGATCTGTTGCTAGACAATAAAACTTGTTACCCTACCCTTAGGTAGGGTTGATGGTGGTTGGGGGTATGGGTGAGATTGGTTTGTTTCGGCATGGGGTTTTGTTATTTTGCCGATGCTCGAGCTGTAATCATTCTTCCCCTCACTCTATTCCCAGAAGCAAGACGAAATGCCTCGGGCCCCAAAAAAAAAAGCAAAACAAACCAACGCACAGCAAACTAATCTAATGGGATGGATGTACCAGGTATGATTGTGGATGGGTTGATTCGGTACATTGTTAATATGCGCATGTAACTGGGTTGAAAGTTTGGATAGGATAATATCCCCCCCTGTTATCGTGGTCGTCAACCGGTGGTTAGTATCCACACTCCTCATCACGCTTACGCCCCTCCTCCCCCTACAATTAGTCACTCACGCAGCACACCTCCATCCAACGCGCATTGGAGGTGTGTTCGCTATCGTCTATGTTCCGCCTGACCCCGCAATCAACCACCGTATCATTCACGTCACTGTCACTCACCTCGATGCCCCAACCTGTTCTGTCACTGGGAGCGGAAAATATATCGCAGAATAAGTGCTGCTCGGGCACCGCTAACTGTGGTCCAGTTGCGTGCCAGGCATAACCATGGCGAAAAGAAAGGCGAACCCTCAGGACCGCCGGCGGACGGGCGGCAGCGGAGACGGAGTGCGAGGGGGGGTGGCTCACTGGAGGGCAGCGGCCGCCGCAGACACCCCACAGACGCAGGTCCGGCGCGAATAGACACACATCCCTACTGGTTCATGCCACTCGGATGTTCGATGTGCGGGAGAATAGAGGGGGCTTGTGTGTTGAGGAGGAGGCAAAAAAAAAAAACAAAGAAAGCCGGAAAGACACGAAAAGAAGACAGAAAACGGGGTGTGTCCGGTGTTGCCATTCCACATTGTGCCCAAAAAATTGTTTTGGCTGGGGCAACGATTTTTTTTTGCTCGCCGCATGATGCCAGCATGGAACCCCCGCACCCCCGGCCCGCGAGCGATGAGACCGGGCAGGAGCCGAGACGGCAGACGAGACCCGGAAGAGGGAGGGTGCGGGGACGGGAGGGGGGGGGGGGGGGGGCCCAATGAAGAGAGGCAAGGAACCCCTGTGAGACACGCACCACTGAGACCCCCCGAAAAGAGGCAAGGTTTCTTACTTGACGGGTAAACAGGAAAAGCCCAATGCGAATTAGAAATACAACGAAGAAAAAGAGAGACCCATTTCCCATGTAGAGGACCCTCCCAAGGACGAGAGCAACCACAAAGACAAAAAAGAAAGAAAGACAACAAAAAAAAAAGAGACAGAAAGAAAAAAAAGAACAGAAAGAGAAAAGAAACAAAGAGAAAGAGGGGAGAGCGGAAAAGGCAAAAACGAGATGTGATATTAAAACAAGAAGATTGCGGGAGGGGAAGAAAGAAAAAAAAAAAAATCATCTGGATCACTATCCAGAGTCATATGCAAAAGAGAAGAAAGTGGAGATTAATAGGTGTTTTCGGGGGTGAAGGAAACAGTTTATAGAGGAACAAAGCAAACTAGATCCCAGAACACGATAATCAAAAAGAACTGATACGGAAAAGAAAAGGACAAGACCAGTGCGGAATAATCCTCAAAGAGAAGAAAACAAACATAAGGGGGGTCAGATTCTACTGCAGCTTAAATTAAAAAACATGAGAACGCAGACGTTTTACCCCACGCGACCAGCTAGGCACAGATTTCCCCCACTGATTGCACGGTATATTGCTAACTGATGGAGGCTTCTCACTCATAAAAATGGACATAGAAGCACAACAAAAAGAAAGTAAGGGATGCCAACCAGCACGGCAATAATCTGTGACAATCTCCAACACGGAAAAGGAAAAAAAAACAAAAAAAAAAAAAAAAAAGGAAGATACAATCTAACGTGACCGCACAGAGCAATGTAATACAGAAATGAACATACACCTAGGCAGATTTACTGCCGTTGCACTGTGATCCAACACACGGCCATTTAAGAGGACAAAGCGAACAACACACAACACAGGGCACACATAGAGACCGACAACGTGAACATCCAAACAACAGGCAATCTAAACCAAAAATACACATAGGTCCATATATTGAAAATGAAAAAAAAGAAAGGTAAAAAGATGAGCGGCATGAAACTATGATGAAAAAATGTCACTAAAGAGATTCTAGGGAAAAAAAAAGGAGAAGAAAGAAAAAAGAAAGAAGAAGACAAAACAGAAGGAGAAGAGAAAAAAAAGGAAAGAGAAAGAGAAAAAAAAAAAAGCAAAAAAAAAGAAGAAACGAAAAAAAAAGAAAAAAGAAAAAAGAGAGAAGAGCGAGGAGGAGGGGGGCGGGGACCCCCCGCCTGGGGAACAAAGAGGGAACTATAGGGGGGGGGGGAAGAGAAAGGAGAAAAGAAGACAGCGAAGAGAAAAAACCCAAGAAAAAGGGGATGACAGACAAAAAAAAGAGAAAAGAAGAGCAAGAAGGAAAAAAAAAAGCACCGCAAAAAAACAGAGAAATCAGAAGAAAGCTTAAGGAGAAGAAAAGACAAAAAGAAGAAAGAGATACAAGAGAAAACGAAGAAGAAAGCGAAGTCAAAGAAGGAAAGACCGAGAAGAAAAAAACAACAAAACGAATCAAAAACCCCCTCGCCGAAAGAGGAAAAGCACGAAAGATAAAAAAAACGAGGAAGAGGAAACGAAGAACGCCAGAAAAAAAAGACCCCCAGCCCACAAAAGAGAGACGGAGAAGAAGCAAGAGAGAACACAAAAGAAAGGAAGAGAAAAGCAAAAAATTCTGTACAACCACATCCAATCCCGCACATCGGGCCTCCAGTGGAAAAGAAGTGTTTGTCGTGCAGGTCCATCTTGTACAGTGAAACCTTCTCTTAATCAAAGACTCTCCAAACTAGATACCCCACAATACACATGTTTTCAAGAACATTTTGATCTTTGCTCTATTTTACCTCCCAATAAAAGACGTTATTCTACAACTACCCAAGTCTCAGAGATTTCCAGCTTTAGAAATAGTCAGGCTTCATTGTATAGACAGAGACCAAAACGGTCCAGAAAAATGGGGTTTTTTAAAGGGCAGACGGTGGATTTCGCTCAAAACACTGCATCTGCCATATGAAACAGACAGGGACGCAGTAGAGGAAGAAGAAGAAGAAGAAAAAAAGGGGTCATAACTGATAACAACAAATGTGTCTGACTTGTCGCACGCAGTTAAACGTGTCGATCTTATTTCATGATTCAAGGTGCACCACCCTACTGTCCATTCAAAATGATCATTAAAATTAAAAAAATTTTCTTCTGTCGTATTCCAGACACAACGATCAATGATAAAGAACAAGACAACGATATTTACATTACATTCAATTAAAAATACATAACAGTTACGAACGAAATAGACATGAAAACTGAAATTCAAGCAAAGGTAAAAAACGATAGTGTCTGCCTGGGGTCGTAACGACTGGGTCGCACCCCCCTTACCGCCCATTTAGTGAACATAGGATTGGCATTAAGAAAAAGTTTCGAGAACTGAAGTTCATAGCCGAAAGTCGACAAGTTATGGGTTGTCTTTCCCAGTTTGGACATAAATACACAGCAAAATGTGAGGTCCAGAAAGTTTAAGTCTAAAGTGCAGAGAGAAAAATGTTCGATTCAAAAGTTTTAGTGTGCCAACAATCTGGTGGAGAGAGAGAGGGAGAGAGAGAGGGGAGGGTGAGAGATGAGAGAGAGGGAGAGAGAACTTCAGAGAGGGGAGAGAGGTCTCAAGAAGGGAGTGAAGCGAAGAGAAAGGGAAAGGTAGAGGAAGAGACACATAAAAGCTGACCCTTTTGCCCCGCTTTATGATGACCCAATCCGGGGCATTCAGGTTGTCTGTCTGGTTTGGCCGTCTCACCACAATGTGCTGCATGTCCCGCCACGTCACAAAGGGACTGCAGCCACGGGCAACCATAGACACAGAACAGAACCGTTGGTTAGCAAGCTAATTGTTGAAAGAAACAGAGCGAAAGTACGCTGTAAAACTGCAACAAGTCATGATGGTTAATTTAAAACAGAACAAGCAGGAGCTGAAGAACATACTTCGATGTGGCTGAAAACAGAACAGAAGACGCTGTGAAATGGACTTTGATGGCTGAAACAGAATGTATTATTATGGTTGCAAAGCAAAAGAAAAGAAAGAAAAAAGGACTGTACAATGATTTTGCGCCCAATTTGAAAAGGTAATCGATTGCTGATTCTTTCGTTTTCATTGTCCTGAATGTTTTTTTTCTTCTCTTGTTTGAAAAGAAGACGAAAGTGGTCGAAGTGCGTCGTGTTTTGTCTTGTAATTTATTTATCCCCTTTGCCCAGCGGAAATGTTGTTTTTTCTTTTAAGTTGTTTCAATTTCCGCCGGCAGTCACCTCACTTTGAAACTGAAAAAAAGCAAACAAAAACAAACAAACAAAACAAAAAAAAAGCAGCTATGCTCTATTCAGTGACAAGAGGATGATGTCTACAATCAGTAACAGAACAAATGTGTCTACACCCAATGACAAAAGAGAGGTGTCTGCACGCAATGACAAAAGAGAGGAGGTATCTGAACTCAACGACAAAAGAAAGGTATCCACATCCAAAAGACAAAGAGAGGTGTCTGCACTCAATGACAAAAGAAAGGTATCCACATCCAATGACAAAAGAAAGGTGTCTGCACTCAATGACAAAAGAACAAAGGTATCTACATCCAATGACAAAAGAAAGGTATCCACATCCAATGACAAAAGAAAAAAGGTATCTGCACTCAATGACAAAAAGGAAGGTGTCTGCGCTTAATAATGAAAGGCAAAGGTCTGCACTCAAACGACAAACAGAAAACTGCACTCAAATGACAAAAACAAAAACTGCACTGAAATTAGAAAAAGGAACTAGGGGAAAAACTGCACTCAAATGACGAAAACTGCACTCAAAATGACCAAAAAGAAAACTGCACTCAAAAGGCAAAAAGAAAACTGCTCTCAAATGACCAAAAGGAAAAGAAAAGAAAAACAAACAAAAACAAACAAAACAAACAAACAAAAAAACTGCACTCAATTGACAAAACGGAAACTATCTGCTCTCAGTGACAAAAGGAAGATGTCCACACCAAATGATGAAATGAGTGTGGTCCATCCATAAAACGAAAAACACAAAAAAGATTCAATGACTCACTTTGCTTCCAAAGGCCAGAGCAATGAGACCTGCGGCCAGCGGAGCGCTGGCAGAAGTACCCGTGTGTGTGTCTCCGTGCAGTCCTTGCGCAGGTCCGTGGTGACCTGCAGGACAAAACGCCAACAAAACATTGGTTACGGACAACAAGCAGATGAAAAAAAAAAAGGGACACAAACCATTGTGCAGTTAAGCTGTTTCCGCCACAGACA